>CABHPH010159314.1:0-65788 GCA_902168325.1 Peromyscus nudipes | reverse complement strand
GATGGAGAGCAGTCTTCAATAAAAGGACTTTACCTCTATCTTTTGCCAAATTGTTCCTCTAGTAGTGCTTATTATTTTATGAGATTATAACAAGCCTAATTCTGAATTTGTTTGTATGTTGTGGATCAAGAGTCATTTCAAGTCTATAATGCTGTTCTCAGAAATAATTTTACCCCAGAGCAGATTTAACTTTAATAATGTCATTATTTATATTTCATATTTACTTCCTAAAATCTGTCAATATTTGAAGACTATCAGATCTAAAATAAAAACAAATTGGTTCTTTATTCTGTTTAAATTATAAAACTGATCTCTTGTTTCAGGTTACCAACATAGAGTACAAATCAAAGCTGAAAACACTGATATTTCTGAGATTCTGTTATCAAAGGCGTCTTTCACTGGGTCACTTAACGCAACTCCAATGTCTGCAAAACAACCACAAGTTTCAGCCTTGTTTACCTCCAGTAATTGTGTCATGTATTATAAATTTCCCCGCAGGTCCATGATATCATCAAAGCTCTGTTCATTTATCTTCATAAACAGAGTACTGATCTGATGGAGAGTTATATCGATCACCTTCACTGAGTTTTAAAAGCTTTATCTACTCCTTGCATAGTCTATCAGCCACCAACAAAATTCTTCAATTACACATAAATACATTTTTATCTGTGATTGTATTTCAAATGTCAAAAGTAAGGTGGAAGTACTTTTTATGCACATGGCATATAAATTATAATTAAAACAATACTTATAGTTTATCAGGGCAGAATATTTTCAAGATTTAAATTTTCTCATTATATATGACTTCCTAATAGAATAGCTCCAAATATAAATTTCTTGTTTCAGTCACTAGGAGCAAGTATTATATATATATATTTTTCATTTTACCTACATATACATAAATCAATGTGTATGCATTTATGTGCATTTAAATCATGCAAAAAGTTCAATGTATACCCCTCAAAAACCAATCCTCTCTTTTCTCCCAGTCACATGAAAATCATCATAAAGGTCACATGGGTTCATTACGAGACTTGAGCTTTGCTGCCATGCTACATATGATGATAAACCTCAGGGACAACCTTGAAAACTCAGGAATAGTTTCTCTGAAGTTTCAAAATAGTATGCATATGCACTTGAGACTATACGCTATTGAAATGGGACATAGTCCAAATTTATGCTTTAAAAAACTTCTTTCGTAAGTTCAAGGAACTTGCATGTGTTTTTCAAGAAGTGATTTCAAAGTTTTTTAATTAAACAGTTCATTCACCATTGGAGTTTTCATTTGGTACTCCCAGAAGAATCTAGATAAAAGCCAAGTAGTGTGCCGTTTGTAGAATTGTAATTTTCTGTTACTTTTGAGAGAGTGGTTGGCAGTTATAAGAAAATAAATTAAAAAAAAATCATGGTCATTACATTCACTAATGTTGTTATAACTATGCCAATCAGATTCTATCCAACCTCTTTCTTCCATACTGACCTAACATAAAGTGTGGTTAAAAAAAAAAAGAGCAGTATTCAATAAAAGGTCTTTATTTTTTACCAAATTGTTCCTTGTCTGTGCGTGAGGGAGAATACTCATTATCAATGTGTTCTATTGGTGTCCCCTCTAGTTGTCTTTCTGCAGCTGCATTTGGTCACCATAGGTAATGCTTTCTGGTTGCCCCTGTGAAAAGTGAGAGGAGAAAGTGAGCATCCAGTAACTTAGCAGCTTGCCTCCTGTTACCTTGGGAGGCTATTGAAGCAGCTAGGAGAGGTCCTTAGAGAATACGAACTCGTTCAGATTGCATGTGTTGTCCAGTAGCAAATTCATTTTGAGAAAAAAAATGCCACTCTGGCTGATCAGAGGTCACAGGTAGATCAGGAACCCCAGAGAGTCACAGCCATTCCCCACAGATGAAGGGCCCACTGAGTGCAAAACATAATGGTAACAAGACAAAGAGTTTCCCCGCTAAAATTCCATCACATGAGTTATTTCAGCCTTTGGCTTTATGGATCCTGTCAAAGGGAAATAACTTTTGCTATCACAGACTGCTAGCCATAAGCCCTGCCAAATTCTGTAGAGGCCGATAGAACAGCTCACAAGATTTCAGGAGAGGCTGTCTCAGGGAAAGCATAGCAACACCTTGCAGTGTTCATTTGAGCTGCGTCATGACTTTCAGAATCCATATAGCATGCACTTATTTTCTGGCAGAAATTTAATCTGAGAAATACAAAATGCCTCAATAAAACGTCACAATCTTATAAAATCCTGCATTTCGTGTAAATCTTAAAATCTAAAAGGAAACTACTTCATTGGCATAAGAAGTGGAGATTTTCAGTTTTTTAACTAGCCCTCTCATTTTTTCTTCAAAGAGCATGGCAAATAGTCCCATATTCTCATTCTATAGATTTCTTAGTAATTAAAAATAGATAAAAGAATATTCCAATTTCCAAAAGTCTCCCTCTCTCTATTCCTCTCTCTGTCTGTCTCTGTCTCTTTCTCTCTGTCTCTCTGTCTCTCTGTCTCTCTTTCTCTTTCTCTTTCTCTCTGTATAGGTAAGGATAAATGCTTAGGCATCCCTTACATGCATTAGTAAGGTCGTAAAGATTCATCTGGGTATAAATTTACCAGAAATAAAATAGTCATTAGTTATGGAAACCATATATCATCTCAAATCCAAGATAGTGACTTGTTTAAAAGGGTCCAAAATCCAGATCTAATATTCAGTTATTTAATATTCTTCAAATATTATTTAAGCTCACAGAGGAGAGAGATTGATTCTGTTAAGATTGTCAGAGACTCTGTGGTCATTTATCATTATGAATTAAAGTGTTTTCTCTGCTACTTGTTTATTCTTTACCTTGACTTTAGTTTACAAACTTATTCAGAGTGAACACTGTAAAAGCAGACTACATAAACAGAAGGCAAAGCTATGGAATCCATTTGACAAGAAGGAAGTACAGGCAGGCAGCCATACTGTTCATTCAGTTAGTACTCGAGTATAATCAAAAAGAGGGAGAAGTTCTACACAGGAGGGACAGGAAAAGTCCCTGTCTAATAACTCATTCCCATCTGAAGAAAAGGGGAGGGTTGTCACCACTCTACTCCAAAAAAATAACTTTTCTTGTTACTATGGGGTGATTTCAACATTTAAATAAAGTGAGAAAAATCTGCATTTAATTATCTGTCTTACACACACTGTAAAGAAATCTCAACATCCAGGTTAAATATTTTTTACTTACCTTTTAGGGAATGATTTTAGCATGCTTCTGAGAGATAATGGCATGAAATTATTTTGATGTTAAAAGTTATAAACCCATGTGTCTTTTGAGTAATAATGGAAAATATAAAAAGAAAAAAACTAGTATTTAAATCATGTTTACTGCTGCATTTAATAATCAATTTTATTTTATCCTAATGCCATTTCCCATGTTTTTCCATATACGCTATCAAGACAGCATGAAACAAATACCATGGAAATCTAGGGTACATATAACTTCTCTGGTCTTCAGTGGTGTTGAAGCATAAAATCTAATATTTATTGTTGAATACTTAAAACATGATTTAAAACTGGAAAGCAAGCTAAATAAACTACACCATCTGTCCTTACCTGGACAAAGACAACTGTTCTTTACATAGGTAAACTTAATTTCAACCTAAGAGCCTAATAACTCTTCACTGAAAATGTTTCTGTAAATGGTTGGCAATAGATGACAACCGAATTCATTCTGAAGCTCCAATGTGTTGTCACTTGTCAGATACTCTCTTACTGGGTAAATAAAAACAATAATTTAATTTGGTGATTGCTGAATTTACCATGTTTATGCTATCAAACTTGGAGAAATACAGCTGACACCCGACTAGAGACTTCAGCTCTACTGCCTACCCTTCACGATTCAGTAAGGCATTATCAACACTATCAGAGAAAAAAAAAGTAATCATAAATCTCACCCAGCTAGGGACTCTGCAGTATTAACCTCCTGCAACGTATACTGGTGAAGCACTGACACAATTGTTCTGTGAGCAATCCATTAATTGTTAGAATTGATTTATGGCCTACTCCGTGAGTTGCTACCCATACCTGATAGTGCTATTGAGACAAAGAGCCTATGACTAGATAGGTCACAGGCTCTAGCACAAAATATATTATACTGTTAAATGAACTGAGTGATAAAACAACCCTTAATAGCATGTTGCTACACCCCTTGATCGGTCCATCACTCAACCTTCATCAGAAAAGCTTCTTCTTTCAGTGGATGACTATGAAAACTTCTTAACAGAAGAGTAGCATTGAGATATTCCTTTTAGTAGAATAAAATACAAATGAAATATCAAAACAAAACAAAAACAATGAAAAAAAGAATGTTTTCCTTTGGGAGGCTAGTTGTCTCCTCATACTCCATCAATAGATCTTCCAACATATCTAAAACTGAGACATAATAATCTTACTTATCCAGTGGCACATAGGAAACCATGTGGACAGCAATATCCTGAAAACGTCTACGAGAAACAAAACAGAAGCTGGGCACCAAAAGAATAATAACTCTCATTGCCTTCTTTACCATTTTTTTCCAGGTAAGTCTTACGCTAAATTTATGGTGCATAGTTTACTATGAGCTCTCACCTCTTTATCACTCTAAAACTTGTGATTAGAGAGCAGATGAAAGGGGGATAAAATTATTTTTGTTTATAAAATTAACTTTGCAAATATTCTAAATCCATGACTTATGAAATACAAATACCAATGGAGGAAGCTGTCTATAAAATCCTAGTGGACTTTTGATTCTTCTTAATGTTGTGCCTTAGTCGCATAATGATTGCTACTCTGTATGTACTTCATGAGCTCCAATGGCAGATCTGAAGATGACATCGGTATCACTTAGTAGCAAATATCTTAACCACATAATCAGTTTTATATATTTCTAAAAATTAGAATTACAGCTATATAAATGAAACTTTATATTCCTAAAAGGAGTCATTTCAGTTATGATGATTTTATGGACATGAAAATTACCTCCATGAGGATTGATACAATGCTAGATAACCATGCAATGACTTTGTTTGTGAGTCATTTTGTCTTTGAGAGAAAAATACTGTAATTGCAGCCAAATGAATGGAGAAGTATTGGAATGTTGAAATAGCATTCCCCAGTCCCTACTGTGCACATCTTCCTGTGGTTTCAGTTCATCCATGTCTGTTGAGTTGGATTAATCAATCCTCACAAGCCCTCACAGGGTTCTTTTGAATTTATGGTAAACCCTCATTTTAACATTTCACCTGAATTTACAGGCCAGAGTGTGTGGCATTTCTGCATAAATTACAAAAAGATTAACTATTGTTTTATTTTTATTCAAGAGTAGGCCTGATTTCTTCAAAAATCAGTCTGGTCTCTCTTGATGACAGGTTAGACAAAAGTTTAATTTGTAAAGTTGAGCTTCTAACAGGTTTTCTGAGAAAAATCATTGCACGATAAAGCATAATAATGGTCTAAATAAATAACAAAGGAATGTATCATGTTTTAAAGTTATAAACAATAGGTACAATGTCATTTTAGGAGTTGTGAATTTGAATTTATTTGGGGGGTTTTTAAAACTGTTCCAGTGGTGGATGATTCTTAAATTTTAATTTTTTTTAGTTGGTGTGTTGTTTCACCAGGCTTTTTTGATTGTAATTTTGTTATGTCACACTTATAAATAAGACACTGATTCTTACAGCATTGTTAATTTTCATTAAGATAGCTTTGGCTTTTTATCCCATTCTGATTACATGTAACTTTTATGATTCTCTTATTTATAATCCTGTATGAAGTAGCTTTGTTTATTTTATAATTTTGTAGATAATTTAAGGTGGTGTGCACATATCAACAGTGTTAAATGTTGAGAAAGTTAACATCTTCAGTTGCATGACAAGTCCTCAGATTTTGATGTACACTTACAACATTTCTCTGTTGTCCTTAGTTATATTTCAGATGTAAAATAGTCTTCCACTGATGACATATTGAGTCTTTTGTGTTGTTATTTTCGCCTTCTTCTCTAACTATCTTTGTGCAATGTATACTGTGCATAGAGTATTTCCATCTTAGGACTTGATGCGGATGATAGCACAAAGTCTAACAGTGTCTCTTAGGACTAATCTATGGAAACTGATAGCACAATAAGTGATACGTATTTGTTGCTGAAGATTTCCCCAGTCCTGCCTGCCCCCGGTCAGGACAAATCTCTCTCACTCACCAGTCTTGCAGCCTCTCAGACCCAACTGAGTAAACACACAGAGACTTGTATGGTTTACAAACTGTATGGCCGTGGCAGGCTTCTTGTGATCTAGTTCTTCTATCTTAAATTAACCCATTTCTATTAATCTGTACTTTGCCACAAGGCTTGTGGCTTACCGGTACTTTACATCCTGCTCCTCATCTTGGCGGCTGGCAGCATCTTTTCTCCTCCGCCTTCCTGTTACCCCAATTGTCCTCTCTGCTAGTTCCACCTATACTTCCTGCCTGGCTACTGGCCAATCAGTGTTTTATTTATCAATCAATCATAGCAACATATATTCACAACATACAGGACATCCCACAGCACGTATTAGTAACTAAACCTCAGAAACTAAGTTTTCTAATGTTATTGACCTATCCCTGTGTATGAATATTAAAATTAAAGGGATGAACAAATGAATGCATTTAATATTTCTCCATATATGACAACTTTTTCTAAACTTGGGGGAGGAAAATGTGGCCGTTTGAAACTTAGTTTATAGCCAGGCAACCAGAACTGTCTTAGCTGGATGCTTCTGAAACAAGATGTCTCATAAGGCTTTTGTCAACCTGTTAATATGGAGGCATGCTGTCCCACTTAAGGAGCTAACGTGATTGTGTGTTTGGAGGACATCTGCCTTCATGTTCTCTCATGGGGTATGATTCTCTGTCCTTGACATTAGAATCTTCATAGGGATGCAAGTGGAATGAAATTTGGTCTCTCGTGTTTTTCAAGATATCCACAATACCAGTAACAAACAGAAAAGCCAGTATTTGATACTCAAATCTTTATAGCAATACCACATTTGCCTTATTCTGTTTGTTAGAAACACGGAACATCTCCAGAAAACTTTCAAGTGGGGTGGAGTTGCAAAAACTGGTGAATGCCAATTGTCATGGTCCTCTGTCTAGCGATTAGAGCCGCATAAGTTCCTGCTCAATTTCTTCCAACGTCTTCTCACACAAGGTTAATTTAAATTTAGGAATCTTGCATCTGTATCAGTGAAAGTGGTGTAAAGTGGTAAAGTGGAAGCTCTTGTACTATCTAAATTACAACTAACTAAGCACATGGCTGTTAGGGACCAAAAGTTGGATGACTGCGCTGTGACCTTTCTTGCCTGGCTGATCTGACGTGACTGTACCCATGACAACCGTTACTAAGTTACAAGAAACAATAACTCCCGGAAAAACTACAGAATGTACCTTTAGATTAATGAACTTTTAGACTAACTTCCTTGAGTATGTTCGGTTGGTCAGTTGCACAAGCATTGGACCAAAGAGACCTCTCTCTGACTTTAGTCTTCAAAGAAACCTCTCCCCCAGCCCTATTCTTCAAAGAAACCTCACCTGGACCCCATTCATCAACCCATTCTTCAAGCTTTCATTTCTCCCTGAATTTTCCCACCTCCCAACATATATAAACCCATTTCCCCTTGCAATAAACGAGACCTTGACACAACTCAGACTGACTTTTGTCATTCATTATAAGTGCAGGGTCTCCATTTCTCTCTCGCCCCCTTGGTTTCTAGGAGGTGCCTTCTCGAGTCCCACAAAATAACCTGGCCTGCTGGACGGGTCACATGGCCTGCATATCTGTACCTAAAAATTAATAAAAGTAAATTATCTGCCCCCTATGTCTGTAACATCGTTGATGGGACAGACATGCCTCCTGCATATAGACTTGTGAATGTGCAAAATCTCCCCCTATTCCATAATGTTAGACTCCATCCCAACTCAGAAATATTTCTACACTCACCTCACTTTTTTGTACTATTTTTCTAAAGTTCGATGCTGATGTTGCCTTCATTATACAAAGAAGACACCCACCAATCTTCTTGAGAAAAATCTTTCCCAAACTGAAAGATTTGAGACTATCCTCAGACACAATACTCCACTTGTGATTAAAACTGGGTGTTGAAAATTGTATTTTTCTTGGCACATTCAACTTTCTTTTAAACTCATGATTTTATGGCAGTTATGTATTTGATATTTTCTCTAATATCATTAATTAATCAGCATCCTTTGATATCTAACAAGGATGGAACTTTCAGGACTAATAACTCTTTGTTCCTTTGTAAATGCCATTCTTTCAATGTATTGTCTCTCACAGATACGTCATTATTCAATATTTATTTATATCATCTTCAATGCATATTGAAAAGGATACAGCATGAAGAATATTAAAAAAAAAAACTAGTTAACTGTTCTTAAAATCTGACTAGTGGTGTCAGCTTGTGCCTTAGATAAGAAACACTACTTCACTGGGAGCACATGAGTTATCCGCTCACTACTTCCTTTCCTCCCTCCTCCTGTCGGAGTAAATCAACCATCTCCAATTTATAAGGCATGGTGGGATTCAAGGGTAAATATCATAAAATAGATTGTCAAGAACACTGTTAATTTAGGCAAAATGATTTATTTCAACTTTTAACAACCAGCTGGGCTCATGAGGCAGGAAATCAAACAGAGATTTGTGGAAATGTTCAGCTATTAATATTGAGTGGTCTAGCCTGAAGACCAGTGGAGAAAGCAGTGTGGAGATGGCTGTGTTGATTTCAGGACAGCCAGCCAGGCGGCTATCCAAAGAACAATCCATATATCACTGGAGTAATTTGCATATACAGTGCCAGTAAATTCCGATTCTCACAAGATTCTCCTTACAAGAAAATTAAATGATTCACCTTCCACCAAATTGGCTATGTTTTACAGTGTAAATTAAACCAGCATTTTCAGCAAGTGGAGACCCATTTCAGCTAAGCAATTTTTCAACCTGTGTGTGAAACAAGATATAGCATGTACCAACCATTCCAGATGCATGTTAAATCAGCAGAGTATGTAAAGTTGATCCTCAAAGTGAAATTCTAACATTACCTTGGTTTCCAAGACTTGTTGGTGCCTTCCTTTAGGCAATATATTCTTAATATCACAACATGAAAAGAAGGAGAAAACACAAATTAAGGGAGCTACATGTTTTAAATTCCTATAAATCAACTCTTTGAATGTGTTTTAAATAACTGTTTATTTAACACATCACACGCCTTTTGTGTTAATATAAAGTGAGCTTGTGAGATGGCTCAGTGGGTAAAGTGAACTGCCCAAGCCTGATGACCTGAGTTCAATCCCAGAGCACGCAGTGGAAGTATATAACCAACTCCGTCAAGTTGTCTTCTGACCTCCATACAAATGATACACACCCGTGCACACACACACACACACACACACACACACACATGCACGCGCGCACACACACACATGCACGCGCACACACACACATGCACGCACACACACACACACATGCACGCGCACACACACACCCCACACACATACACACACGCATGCACACATGCACGCACACACACACACGTACACCACACACATACACACACAAATGCACACACGCACGCACGTGTGTGCGCGCACACACACACACACACACACACGAGAGAGAATCAATATCGAACATACTAACATAAAAGAATGTATAAAGAAAGCAAATCAAGTATTTATAGAGATATTTATAGAAAACCAGTTTTTAAATTTGCTTTTAATTTTGAGATATATAAGTTTTAAAATCTGAAAACTCTAAACACTAAAACTGTACATTTTTAAATATATTTATTATTTTGGGCTGCATTTATACACAGACAACATTATTTTTTGCCTCTATTTTGTTGTTTTACTTGTTTACTAATCAGCAAAACTAATTAAAATTTATGATTTTTGACATATATGTTTTTCAGAAATCACCCGTGTTCATATTTTTCAGTTTTGATAGAAAAACAAATTTTTAATAAGCATAAAAAAAACAAAACAAACAAATCAACCAACAAACAAAAACTGGCATTTGTAAAGCAAGTTCTTCTAGGACACCGTAATTGATCTTGTTCAAGGCTAGCAATCACAAACGTATTTATAGGGCTATTGGGCAAAATAGACTCACTAGAGCTGGTTTTATTGGGAATGAGGGAACATTTTGGGGATAAGATCAAACTTGCCTTTGCTAGATAAAGAAATAGCGTGCAGGCTTTGAACTGGTGAAGTGTATTGGATTTGTTCTTCCAAGGACACTTCTATTTCATCTTGTGTATCATGTAAGTCCGAGTGACAAGCATTTTAATTCTTATTATAAACATCATTCCTGCATGGAGAAAGAACATTGTTGGCAGAAAGGAATACTTACTTATCTGCACTATTTCAAAGCCAAAAAGAAGTCAGAGTTACATGGATGTCAACAAGAAAGAAAATAATCTTTCCTCCAGTCTCTGGTAGTGAAACTTTGGTTGCAACCATAATTAGCCTTTTGATGCTATGAAAGCATGAGATTCTATTTGGGTGAAATAATATAGAGATAAAATAAGGGGAGTGGCAATATATAAGCATATTGACTGCTGTGTGGCTTTTTTATTTTTGAATGTAGATTTCTATTAAGATATAATCTTGGGTGTTATAGGAAAGAAAATACTGTTCAATTCATTATCATTTTAAAAAGAAAAAGTTAATAAAAACAAAAGGCAGTTAACAATATCTCAAATATAGAAATATTACATTAAAGAAGAATCTGTCTTAATTTTTTCCTATTTCTATGATTAAAACACTATGACAACAGAATTGTGGTGGGTTGAATAAGAATGTACCCCATATGTTCATATATTTAAATGATTTGGAAGTGACACTAATTGAAAGGATTAAGAGGGGTGTTCTTGTTGGAGTAAGTGTGGCTGTGCTGGAGGAAGTGTGTCACTGGGCTTTGAGGTTTCAGAAGCCCAAACCTGTCCCATTGAATCTTTCTCTTCCTTTAGCCTGTGAATCTGGTTGTAGAACCCTCTACTCTTTCTCCAACACTATGTCTACCTGTGTACCACCATGCTTCCTGTCATGCTCATATTGAGCTAAACCTCTGTAACTGCAAGCAAGCCTCAATTAAATGCTTTTTCTTATAAGAATTACCGTGGCCGTGGTGTCTCTTTGCAGCAATAGAATACTGACCATGACAAGAACCTTGAAGGAGAAATGGTTTACTCTGGCTCTCAGTTCAAGTAACATAATGGTAGGGAAATCACAGACACAGGAGCCTCAGTGAACTGGTCCCATTACATAGAAAATCAGAGGAAAGCAATGAATACATGCATGATAGTTCTCAACTAGCATTTTCTAACCATATAAAGTCCAAGATTTTCTATATTGGGATGATGCCACCCCAGCTGGCTGGTCTTTTCATCTTAATCAAGATAATTAAGATAGTCCTATGTAGACATGCCCATAGATGTCCCTTAGCTTGACAATCCTTTGTAGATAGGTGAAGAGGCATACCTCCTAGATGACAAGTTGATGAGATGAGTAGCATCAATAAGTCTATTTATTCAGAAATGCTTATTATATAAAATAACAAAACTGGAAAGTTTAAAACATCCAGAAAACATAAAACTTAATTGTCATATTCAATGGTTCAAAAAAAAATCTTTATAGAGATAATTTCTCCTCCTCCCAAGGTATCAGATAATAGCTTCGTAATTAACCACTGAACGTCTGCATTTTCTCTTTTGTTTTTCTTCCTTTTTATCTTTACATGATGTGAATTGAACCAGTGTCATATACAGCACATACTCTCACTGAGCTATAACACTGAAATTTATTGAACAGGTTAACAGTAGATGCAAGATTTTACTTTTAAGTTTCAGTTTCACAGGTGCGAGTCTAGGCCAGTGTGATGGATAAGGAAATGGTTTGTCAAAGACAAAACTATAGCTCATTGTCAAGTTATTAAAATGTCTCCATTTCTCATCACAGCACTATGACCGTATACTAAAATTTCTGTGGGTGACAAAAGAGTAGACTCTTGAGAAATCTGAGGAGCTCAGGAATCTCTTTCTTTGTTTTTGAAGGATCATAAAAAAAATCTTCTATCATCTCTGAAAATGCAAAGAAGCTAAGTCTGGTTTTATCTAATGTTCTACTCCTTTTTAAAATATTATTCAAGAATCTCAGGTATGCATGCAGTGTGTTTTGATTAAACTTACCACCATAATATTCTCTAAATTTTCTTGTCTGCCACCTGTCCTCACCGTTTATCCTCTCCAACTTCATGGGATGTGCTTCAAAACCCTCTGAGTCTACGTATCATTTTCTCCATGTGCATTGCTGTAGTACTGTCTATTGGAGCATAGGTAGCCTCTCTTATTTCCTATCTTTGAAGAAAACAGACTGCCTCCCCTAGCAGTCATCAGCTGCTGAAAATTCCTCATTCAGGGATGACATTTCATGACCACTTTCATGCTCTATATTAGGAGTTTATCTGGCTTGAGCTTGGACAAACCTCATTCACGCTATCACAAGTGCAATGAGGTCATACATGCAACTACCCTGTTGTTTCCAAAACACTGCTTTGCTGTGCTCACCCACTGAGTCCATAAAATGTGGCTAGGACAAAATCTATAAGACCCCTTCAGAAACCTAAATAACATTAAGAGGACTAGTAGTTGGTTTTCTACATTAATAACATAAAAAATCCAATAATATATCTCCTATTACTATCACAAGGTACACTGGTAAAATCTCACCAACATGACTTCCCCAATGTGAGTTGAAAAGGGCAAAAAGGATGCCAAAGTGGGTGGGGGAAAGCCCAGGAAGACTCAACCCTAGAAAAAGCTACAGGCAATCAAGGAAAGCATGGATCAGAAGAAATGGTCTTCCCAGGAAGAAGCTCAACAGTTAGTTGTCCAGTGCCAAACAGTTACCCCAAGACCACACTTACAGGTAACATTTATGTTGAATAGAGGACATTTTGGAATATACGTATATATTCATATATATATATGTATATATATATATATATATATAAATACAATTACAATTAGCGAAAAGTGAGACCATGAATTTGAAGGAGAGTGGGGAAGGTTTTGAGGGAAGAAAGGGAAGAAAGAAATGTTGTAAATATGTTATGATCTCAAATTTGAAATGAAAAAAAAATGCAATAAGGTGAACATTTCACAAATTGACCTAAATTGTTAATGCCGTGACAAAAGCGATCTGAACAGATACTGAAATTTTGAAACAAGGGATGCAAAGTATCTGCCAGCTTGGAAAAGCTAAGAAAATCCCAAAGCAAATGAAGTGAGGAAACTGTTCTTTCTGATAAATCTACTTGCCCTAGCTATATTGTACTGATAAAAAGCCCTAGCAACTGAAGTCTTTGAACACTATGTATAAGAATGAGCTCATCATCTGTGTGGACAGTTGGTCTATGTCAAAGCAGCAGCACAGTACAATATAGGCATCACCTGAGAAATGATGCAATGCTCACTATGACTAGAAAGAGTATATAGAGATATTTGAGTTTTATTTTCATAGAAGGATATATTTGAAAGAATTCTTTAGATATGGTCAGGATCATTTACCAGAAAGTACAGCCCCAATGTATCATGTCCAAGACCAGGTAGAACTGGAAATTTTTTCAGTTGTGTTCCAGAGAATAAAGTTTGTAGACAATGGTTGCAGAGAATAAAATATAGAAAGATAACTGTGAATGCTCTTTATATGGTAAGTGATAAATCCATATTTTACAGTGTGAATTGCTATTATGTTGTAAGAAAGTGACGTTCCTTTTACAATTACACTCTTTGAAAATGAAAAAAGGATACTTAAGTGTGTAGGTGCAATATGAGATTTTATCTGACTTTGAAAGACAAAAAGGATACAAAATTTTCTGACGATTTTTTTCATTTGTATTGTGAATAACTTAGACTGTGTTATTGTTACCCAAATTTCTGGCAAAATACCTATCCATAGGAAATAAAATAATGTTAATAAATCACCCATATCTAAAGCAAAAATGCACTTATCACTACAAAGCAAGTGCAAGTAGACTCTTGTTACCACTATTCATTGCTTGGACACATTAGTTTATGTGGTAAGTATTAAAAAATTAATCTAACTGATCATTACCTATCTTAAAACCCACGTGTTTTCTTCAATATGTACTTTTATTTTAGCAAAGATACAACATTGATATAATAACATTTCCTACTGGGGCCTTACTTAAAGAACACAAATAAATTAAAATTATATTAAATTATTTTACCTGAGCACTTTAAGAAAATAAAATATCAATTTCACATTTTCCCTAAATACCCTCAATGCTGAAAATATGTTCACTTGTTTAGGAAAAGAAATGGCATGTTTCTAAACCTTGAAATATTTTAACATTTAAGTACAAAAAAGAAACAAAACAGAACAAAAAAACCACAACCATAACAATGAAAACATGCCAGATGTCTTTTGGTGAATCCTGGCAATTTAAATCAATTTTGTCAATAAGATATAAAATGAAACAGAGAAGGGCATAGAGATATGGTTGGGTGACTCTATCTGTCTTACTACTACTATAATTCAGGTTAAAGCCATTACCAGCAATCCCTGGTTATACAGGCTTTTGGGTCATTCATTTTATAATCAGACCTTATAAAAATGCAAACCCCCCTCAGCAGGAGCAGACCTGTGGAACAAGACTGTCATCAGCGGAAACTGAGTGCGAGAAAGAGTGTTTGACTCCACAAGGGTTTGAGGTTGAAAACACACTTACCCACTTAAGAAGCCGCTGGTGCATAGAGTGCATTTTCCTGTGATCGCTGTCTGCCACTCCTCTTCCTCTGCCCTGGCTCCCTTTACATCTCTTTGATGATTTCCCCTGGTTCTCACCCCTGTCTTATTTCTTATCCTCTCAAAAAGACTGAAATTGGCAGGCTTACTGGGGAAAACATAATCTACCTTAGGTTGTCCTCTAAAAGCTACAAAATTCCAGGGTTTAAATTGTATACAGAAAAGCAATCAAACACATCAACTGGAAACCACCCCTCCCTGTGAATGAATAGACCTCGGCAAACAGCATGCTCCACTTACTTGACCAGCAAGGGCTGTGAAAACAGAGCCAATGCTAAAACAGCCTGTTGTGTTCCCCCTAGAAGGATGGTTATTTCTATATAGGGAAATATTATTATACTTGTGTGTGTTTAGTTATGTATGTATACACTAGTTGTAAGAGGCAATAGGCCTGATTTCCTACCATCAATGAAATCCTCATTCTTAAAAGTAGAGCAACAACCTGAATCTCAGTAAGCACCACTGTCTTTTATATATGACCAGAGCGATCTACTCCGATTGAAATTTTTTGTTTGTTTGTTTGTTTTTGTTTTTTGAGACAGAGTTTCTCTGTGTATTTTTGGTATCTGTCCTGGATCTCACTCTGTAGACCAGGCTGGCCTCAAACTCACAGAGCCTCCCCAGTGCTGGGATTAAAGGCATGCACCATGCGGCCAGATTGAAAATTTTGATCCTCCTTAAAAATACCCTATGTCATATAGTTTTCTCTTTCAGTTTGTTTGTATGGTAGATTACATTTATCAATTTTTTTATATTAAACCATCCCTGCATCTGTGGGATGAAGCCTAAAAAAATACCCTATGTTAGTACTATCTGTAATTTGAATACAATATAATATACATGTATATTTCATATAAACATGAGTACAATCCTCAAATTATATGCTTAGATAACTAGTCTATATAACATATTTCTTTAGCACTTGTGTCAAATACAAAAACAAAAAGTACTAGAAAAATTTCCTTGGTTTAGATGTATGTTTCACATCAGCTATCTTAATAAAAGACTTGACATTTTGGAATCTGTTATTAGGAATGCATGAAGTATGAAGGTTATGACACATGCCACTCCTCAGGAGGCCAAGGCTGGGAGTGACTGCAATTTACAAAGCTAGCACAGTCTACATAGCGAATCTCACGTGAGACAGAGCTTCATAGTGAGATCATATTTCATAAAATCAAACAGAATGAAACAAAGCAATAGCAAATAAAAAAAGTTCATGAAATACATTTCAATGAAAGATGTATGCATTCAAAAGAATGGTCATAATCATTAATTTGTCTTGCCTATAAATAAGTGTTTATTGTACTGTAAAATATAACATAATTTTAATGAATTATGGCATCAATGTATATACTTAAGTGTTCACTGAACAGCTTCAGAAATATTTCATGTCAGTGGAACACACTAACAGAATTTCAAAATAAATATCCTAGTGATTAAGCTCCTGGCTAGGCAATTATCATACTGTCATCTCTTATACTTTTATCATAGTTATACTTTGTTACACTAGTTGAATTAGAATAATTTAAATTTAGATTTGTTTTTTATCACCATTATATTTATGTGTTTTTTCTACATTATTACATAAGCTCAGCATTCTCATTTCTCTGGATAATTCACTGTAAGAGTTTATTGTGACTGGATGATGCAGCCTTCATGGATATTTCATCTTTATTTAGACTAAAAAGAAAGTTGGTTTCTTATTTAGCTATATCCATCTTTCCCTAATGCTGTGTTCTATGGGCTTCCCACCCCCATCAGCCATTGCACACCAGAGGTTTCAGGATGCAGAGGAACTAGGGAAGTAGGGTCTTGGGTAGTGGTGAGCATAAGGGGAAGAAATGACCCTGGAGATAGTGTTGGAGGACAGCTCCTTTATTAAAGTACTGGACTAACTTACATAGTTGAAGTCATGGGCAGTGGTGGAGTAGGGGGTGGGGGTGGGGAGGGGATGGACACAAGAAAGAACAGGGGGATGCACCTAATTTGCATATGTGGACCTGATTGAGGGCAGGCAAGAGAACAATTCAAATACAAACATGTGTGTGGGAAGAAGCACTCCAGGGGTGACTAGCAGACCACTGGTCACATAATTTCTGAGGAACCAGTTCTCTGATGAGAAAACAGTAGTTTAACTGACTTTAACATAACTTCGCCCTTGTTTCTTCGGAGTTGAATGGTCTCAGGCCTGGTTTTCCTAGGGAGCAGTCCTGCTCCTGTCTTGTTCTGAGAGCTCTCCTGGGCTGATGGTCAACCCTCCACTGTCCCTCATCTGGCCTTGGAAAGCATAATGTTCCTGTTTTCTTTATTTTTTTAAACATTTTAAAATATATATACCATTGATTTTGGGGGTGTGTGTGTGGGGGGGGGGGGTTAAGTCTTTCTTAGACTAAAATTCTTGCCCCAATTACAAAATAAAAATAAATTTTAAAAAATGAAATTTAAAAAAAAAGTTTCCAGAATTAGAATGGTCAAACTCAGGATTGCTAGACTTAAAGACAGTATAAAACTGACATTATTAAATAGTACTTCAAATATTGAACTCACAGGCTGGAGAGATGGATCAGTGGGTACAAACAAGGAGGCCTGAGTTCCAAAATCTTACTACCCACACAAAAAAGCTGCCAATGGCTGTGTAGGAAATAAATAATAACAAATTATATTCAAACCAAAGAAGTCTTTAACACACAGTTATGTAGAAAGGGACTTAACATAGAGAAAAAGCAAAACTGGCCCTTGTGCTGATTTGGCTTCCAATTCAGAAAAATTCCTATCTTTCTTGTCTATGATCAGGACCGCCTTCCCAGACCTGGGGTCCTAGGACACAATGATTCAGCCTCTGAGCAGTTTGATGCCTGAGACTGACCCTCCTTTTCTGACCCTGGGTTCAGTCATGCCCCCTGTAAGGTCCTGTCTCTTAAAGGCTTGGACAGGAGACCCTTCTATCTAGGAGAGGAACTCCTGGTCTAGCCAACTTGTTTATGACTCCTATAAACTCCAAGAGCATCTCCTATTGACAATGGACTATAAAAGTCATGTTCATAAGGCCACAAGCAACTGTAACCCTACAGCACAGAAGGAGAAACACAAGCTCCAAGAACTCACCAGCCAGAAACTTAGCAGAAAGCTCAGTCTACAGGTTCAGTGAGGGAGTCTTGTTTTCAACCAAGGCAAAAATGACCTCTGGCCTACACACAAGCAAGCGTGCAAACTAAAGTACTGACACCTGTGCATGCACAGGAATAATTATACATATATCTACCACACACATACCTTGCACACACAAACACAGATATAAGTTTCCTTTCAACTTTTGAATTCTTTTCATTCCCAGGACTAGAGGTGCTCAATATGAAGTTGGGTTCCAGCTACAAGCAGCAGCTTGATGAATTAATGTGGTGAATAGTGATTACTCTGCAGAGTACAGAAGTTGCTAGACTGAGAGTCTCTTGTTACCCTGTGATCACTACACAGCCTTGAATTGCATATCAAAGGTTAGAGATCAGCCTTTAAACAGCCATACTGCTGAATGTTACTTTTACAGTTTGATAAATTTGATAACTGCAAGTGAAATATCCTAAGCCTGGAATCATCTGGCTTATGTTGCTAAGCAACAATATTTAGAAGGTTAGGAACATTAAATGCATTTTCCATTTAACCCCACATTTGAGTCAAGGCCATATATATCTACAGTTGTCCTTCACGTATTCTGGAGAGAGGTTCCAAGAAGTGCAGAAAATATGAAAATACACTGATATTTAATTCCCTTTTGTAGAAGAGCATAGTGTCTGTACGTAACCTGGACATATCCTCTTGCTTACTTCAAGCCATCTTTACCTAATTTATAAAGGAAAAGGTGTTGGGCAATATTGTTCAGGGAATAATGACAAATGTCTGAGTGTGTTGACTACACATGAAATTTGTTTGTTTTTTTATATATTTTTGAACTGTGATTGGTTGAATCTTCAAAGCACATATTTTGAGCCCTAAAATAAATCAGATTTTGTTGTATAGCCTGTTCTAAAATAACCTCATTGCTGGGAAGCCTACTATTGTCACATTTACCAAACAATTGTGGCACAATATATCTAGAAAAAATATATATATACATATACATAGTTATATGTATATACATTAGTGGCTAAGGTCATGCAAAGAAATGAACTTCAGAGCCCATGAGTGCTCCTGACTTTGTTTTCTGATGCAAAGATAAGCATTCAGCTACAATCTTGGGACAATAAGCCTGTAAGGTCCAGTCCAGCACAAAGCTGAAGAAATGATTATTATTAGCATCAAGAGTATGTGAAAAACTGTGGCCTCGAGGTGGAAAGCTGTAGATAAAGAGCTCATTCCTGATGTCCTTGAGGCCAAAAGCTAAGTGCCCACAATCAGAATGCTGTATCTTTTCACTATAAACTAGTTTAATCATTTCTGTACAGCCCGCCAGTACGCTGTATTTAGAAATATTATATCTAAGCAGGTGAAAATAAGAAACTAATTGAAAAAGAAAACTTGGTGGTTGGGTGGGAAAGATGAAACACCAGAACAATTATTTGATAAAAATTCAGAGCAAGCAAGCTATAAGGCAGGGGATCAGGAGTACTCGAGAATGTGTCTTTATTGGAGAACTATATGACAGGTACGTGTTTTATGAAATATTTTGTCCCTGTATTGTTGAATATTAGTTCTTTTTGTAAATACGTAGTAATTACATGCATTAATTCTTAAAATGTTTAACCTATAGCATTTAATATTCTGAACCCCAGAATATTAAACATTAAGTCACTACTCTGAACTAACTTGATGCCTTAATATCTAGAGACATTTTTTCAGCTTCAATTTCAGATATTTTTAACAGTAAAATTATAATTGTGATAAATCAATAAGCAGTTCTGTGTGTGTGTGTGTGTGTGTGTGTGTGTGTGTTTGTAGAAATAACAAACAGAAAACTTGTATTCTTCTTATGTAGAAAAAATTTTAGTGATAGGGCCAATGAAAATAATCTTCTTTTATTACTTTGAATTTTACCTGGTATCTTTTTATATTATGTGGTGATATTTTGTTTGTCCTGAAATGTGGTGTTTTTTTATTTGTATGTTAACAAATAAAGTTGCCTGGAGATCAAAGGACATAGTAGCCAGCCATAAACAAAAGTCAGGCAGTGGTAGCATACGCCTTTAATTGGATCACATGGCAGGCAGAGTCTCTGTGTAGTCAAGGACACAGCCAAGTGTGGCGACATGAACCTTTAATCCCAGTACCAACCATAGACACCTGGAGGTCTCTATAGACAGGCAGTGATGAGGAAGTGAGGTGGCTGGGCTAAGAACCAATGAGAAGGCAGAACAGCAAGGCAATAAAGATGCAGGTTAGACAGGAAGAAGCTAGTTCTCTTGGGAAGCTATGGCGGCATGGTGAGCTAAGGTTAGTTGGTAGCTATTCCTATTTCTCTGATCTCTATGGCTTTCACCCCTGTATTTGGCTCTGTGTTTCTTATTTATAAGACCGTTTAGAATTTTATCTATAATACTACTTTAAAAGTTTTCTTTTTTAAACAGAGTCTCATTGTTTAGCACTTGCTGACCAGTAGGTCTCTATAGACCCAGCTGGCTTTGAACTGACAGAGATGCACCTGCTTCTACCTATTTTTGCTGGGATTAACAGTGTGCCATATTACACCAAGCCTTTATTTTCCCCTAAGTACAAAATTTAAGGATGTATAGTAATATACAATAACATTTTTTTCTGAATACTTATAAATACATTCAGTAAGAAAAACATATTTTACTGGTAAATATTTTAAGTATTTTGTTTGTTCATACTACTCAGTAACCAATTAAACATGAAAAGAGAGATTTCTAAAATGACATAGTTTCCCTTTCTGAGTCTTTCATCACAGAAAGATTTTGGACATAGTAATAAATTGATATGAGTATAACATGTCAGATATTTCATCACAAAAGTTGAGACTATAATTAGAAAAACACAAATAAAATTAAATGTCACCTCTGAAGTGATTGTCTTTAAAGAATATGTATATTTTATGTATTACACAAATCAGGACAAGGAATCATTTTCAAGTTTTGTGAATATTCATTTAAAGTATATATTCCTGTGGTTTTCTGCAGAGCTATGCCTGAAGAATCCTGACAATGTTGAACCTCCTTAACAATTCAACCATCAGAAACCCAGAGGATATGAAGTACAATTGATACTCTTTTGTTAAAAGGATTTATTTATTTATTTATTTATTTATTTATTTATTTATTTATTTAATTTATTATGTAGTTTGTGTTCTGCCTGTATGTCTGCCTGCATGCCGGAAGAGGGCACTAGACCTCATTAGAGATGGTTGTGAGCCACCATATGATTGCTGGGAATTGAACTCAGGACCTCTGGAAGAGCAGTCAGTGTACTTAAACACCAAGCCATCTCTCCAGCTCCCACAATTGATATTCTTAATGATAAGTACTTAAATTGAAGTATGGGGGTATAACATACACTTCAAACAGACACAAATATATGTACTTACGAACATAAATTGGAATATACAGATGCTATAACTGCTGATAGTTTGAAAGATGACAAGAGACTGAACGCTATTTCTCTAGACAGTCGTGTCTGTAACGCTTACTCAGAACAGGTGTCTCCGTATTACCAGTTCCTTGCATTTGGAAAACCTGCTTGTTAGGTATGGTTAGACAAACCAGGACGCCTTCCAAGTTCCTCCTCCAGTTGTTACAAATGTAACAAAAAAGTGGCAATCTCATACTACGATGGAACTAATTTGCCCCACATCAGAGCTATTCAAAATGTAGTGGGAAACACAAAGGATGAACTGACCAGTTCCTCAATGCAGTCCCTCTCAACTTCAAACTGAAAACACATGACTTCAGATTTCAAAGCTGTACTTATTTATTTATTTCCCCCTAAGAATCACTGCTGCTTTGCCAATTAATGGGGCAAATAGGCTCTTATGTGACAGTGCAGGGGCTCAGAATCTAGGCAGTTATTGACCACAGTGCCCTGAAAATGAAAATGACTTCTGGGTATTAGAGCACATTAGAGGTGGGAAGCATCCTGTAACGCTGGCTGCTGAACTTTTGACTCGGGAAGCTGTAATGCCTCCACCCTGTTTAATGGGTTTGAAGTTTGAGTCCAGCAGAGATGAGGCAGCGTCCTGCGGTCAGTTGAATGCACTCATGCTGTTTACTTTGTGTTTGAAGTCTTTTCATTTCTCTGGAGTATTCTCTCTCCACATGAAGGGAAACAATCAAAACTGGAGAAATCAGTTCCCACGTGAGAACATTAACACGTAAAATGGACATTTATACAATTTTGCTCATTTTTATTCTATTTTTATATAACACAAAAGATGGAGAAAAAAGGTTCTGGCTTAAATAGAATCTGTTTAAATGGCAAGCTTTATAGCCAACAATTAGATGGTATTTTCTTATCTTGTAAAGATATTATACAATGTAAAATATTTGTCAGCAAATATGAAGACTTATGCAAGCTAATCACACAAACAGGTTTATTTTCTGATTCTTATGAATCATGGCATTATCACTCATTTGTGAGAAAATAATTTATGTAAAAGAATAGGAGTCCCACCATGCTCTTCTTACTTCAAAGGGCTTCTTTTGTTTAATTAACATTTGTTTATACTTTGTTTGAGCAGATACAAAATTGTGCACACTATTTTTAAACTGTCTGATTCATTTAAGTTGGACTTGGCTAATCAAATAAATACGACAGCTGTATTGGTTGCCCATTCTGATCATGTTCCTTGACATTCAGTTAATTGGGACAGTTTAAAAATAGAGAGTAAGTTATTTAAGAGATATGGGAGCACTGCATTCTCTTGTGTGGGGTATGCCCTGCTGGTCAGTTTCCTAGATATATAAGCTTAGTCTTACCACACCTCAAATGCCCTCCTGTCTTAAAAGCATGTACACATTGATTTATTAATGTGTGTTCATTGACTATGTGCCTAGTTGTCAGCAGGCACTTTAGTTTCTATTAGTAGTCCAGGAATCAAGTCTAATATTACCTTAACCTCATGCTTATTTTATCAATTGATTATCAATAATTTAATATTGAATACATTCAAAATACATGCTACTTTATGTCATTAAACCACATATAATATAATTTATGCTATTTTGAAACTTTTAATTTTATTGAAATTGTTAGATTAGAAAAAAAGGATAAGTGGATGACTAAGCCATATGCAACAGATAAGACTAGAAACAAACAAACAAACAAAACGCAGCAGCAGCAGCAGCAGCAGCAGCAGCAGCAGCAACAAGAAATCCCACTGTAACAGCCAGCAAATGTTCTCTCTACCGATTCTTACACAACCTTGATTGTATCAAACCACGCCATGCCAGTTGTTCTGACTTGCTCAGATACAGGATTACAACATAACGCCATGTAATTGGCAAAGTTTTGATGAATTGACTGAATATTTTTATCACAAATTATATTTTCCCTCATTCATAACATATTGAGTCCTCTCTAAGATCATTAGAAGTCTCATCTATTATGTCACATGCCATAGGTTGGAGCTTCTAATTATAAACAAGGGACACTTGTAGCTATTCAGTGATATTTTGAATGCTTCTTCTCTGATATTTTTATCTTAATATGAAGCCCTATATAGATGATGCTTGGTAATCTAAACATCCAAGAGTGGGCGGGGTACAAATTAACCACTGTAGACTTTCTATTTTAAAGAGAAGATCCTGGAACTCATCTCATCACATGTGACATTTCCTTAATTATTGTTATTCCTACATATACTAATAATAATTTGATATGATAGACACATATCAATCTATGAGTAAATATGGATATTCTTTGTCTTATAGCTACATTTATGTTTGTTTTATTCTGTTTAGCTTGTTATGTATATTTTTCCATGATGTTTGTTTAAGGAAACATTTTGTGATACAAAATTTTCTTAGTATTCAGTTTAAGTTAAAAAAAAACCCACTGTTTTTATAGATAATTATATTTTGAAAATTCCAATAGAAATTTGAATATCAAAGGAGACAAACCTGGACACAATGAAAATTAATTTATATATGGTGCTATAATTCTCGTAGAAATACCTCCTGGCATAAAAGTTAAGAACTCTCACTTGACCCTATTCTAGTTCTTTGTCAAATATAGAAATTAATTCTGCAGCATCCAGAACAATAAATAACACTACTGACCAAGCTAATCTCAGAGTGTTCATTCCAATGTAAAGGCATGAGCCATGCAATGTGCAAATAAGCAACTGAACACAATTTTAACTTTTAATTACCTATTGATTGCCTGCTTATTCTGTTAGCAATCTCCACCTTCTTAGTCTCTGAGGTGAGTTCCTTCCTCCCAGTTTCCATATAAGGTTATTTGTTAGGGATTCTGTCTTACATTTGAATCCACTAAGGGTGTGTTGCATTTTTAAATTATGTTTGGTATTAAAATGAATTGTAATGAAGACTTGGGTTGAAGATAGGTTTAAAGGTAAAGGGTATTTGCTTCTTTTCCAGAAAACTTGAGTTCAGATCCAACACACCACTCAGGTCGCTAACAAGTGACTCTAACTTCAGTACCAGCAAGTCTGAAGTCCTCTTCTAGCCTCTCCGTATACCTGAAATAAAATGATAAGAAACATGTTTTAAAAGACTAAGAATAAGAAGACATGTGTAGAAAATGTACATTAGACCTCATCAGAGTAACTGCACATGATTTGTTGCAAACAAATGCAAAGAGAAGCTTGTTTTGTGTTTTGTAAACACCCATATTAAAGAAATATTGCAGTCTAATTGATCGGAAGATTCTATTTATCTTACAGTTAAAGTACGAAATTTTCACCAAGCCATGACAAGGCTAATGTATACCTGTAAATGGATACATTATTTCTAACTGACTTACCATATTACAGCCTCATCATGTTCTTTGAACTAATCCCCTACACTAAGTATGATTATTTCATCAGTTAATATGTCATCAAATAAATTCTACAATGATCTTTACTTTTACATTAAAATGAAAATTTAATCATATTGTCTTGAATTTTCCAGGAAACTGGTACCTAGAATGAATCAGAAGTGAAATAGCTTATTCAGGGTTCCTTTTAATTTTAAAATGAGTAAAACTCAAAACAGGGAGCACTTGTGCTCCAGACTCAGGTTTGAACTCTATGAATAGAGAGGGAAGCCTCACATTGCTGAAAGTGTTCCGTCTTCCCTATGAGGAAGACCAAAATGCACAGCTCCCATTAGCAGAGTCCTGCACTGGACATGAAGGGCTCTGTTCTAGTACCCACAGCATTCACAGTCATTGGAAATGGAGCAACCCGGGAATCATGATGTAACATCAGCATGGGCATGGGTCTTATGACGAATCCTGAGCTGTGGGGCTTGAGGCTGTTAGCTACTCCTGCTCTCCGACAGGTGTCCTCTGCAGCAGTGTTCCCTCCAGTTTCTGCCACAGGTCAAGAATCTCTTCAAAACTATGGACTGGTGTGTGGTATTCCAGCAGCATTTAGTATTAAATATCTTATTACAGTCTTCTTTTATCCCTTTCAGGACAGATTTGTAGCTTTAGCATGTAGCAAATATATTTACATATTAATGGAGGTGAATATACTAAAGTAACTTTATAGTAATTTTCTTGTAACAGTTCACACATTAGAAGTGCTTCCTTTCTTAATAAGACCCAGACTTTGCATTTATTTAATATTCTCTCTCTGTCTCTCCCTGTATGTCTGTGTGTGTGTGTGTGTGTGTGTGTGTGTGTGTGTGTGTGTGTGTGTGCTTGTATGCCACAGAGCACACACGGAACTCAGAGGACAACTTACAGGAGTTGCTTCTCTCCATGGTGTGAATTCTGGGAATATAACTGAACTCATCAGACTTGACATGAAGTGCGTCAGCTGAGTCATTTTCCTGGACCTAAGAACACATTTTTATATGTAGAATTTAACTAGGAAAATGTTTAGGACCAAAGCAAATATTTTCTAATATCTTTCTATGAGAGAAAGAGAAGACCTTCAAGGTTGGTAATGTAAGTCATGACTTTTGCAGGACATGGTAGTATGAATGAAAGCTAATAAAAACCACAGTTCTGTCTCATCCACTCTTCAACACTGAATAAATATTTCAAGTCTCTATTTCCCTCACTAATTACTCACAGGATATCCAATTTCCTATTTAAATCCACTATGCACAAATTGTTGAAGTATATTACAGATATATAAATGGTATCAAGCTAAGGTGGAGAATTATTATGTATTTGCTTATTTGCCAGGAAAATTATACTTTCCTTCCAGAATTTTGTGTGTGTGAAAAATCTGGTGGCAATTTCAGAAGACTCAGCTGCTGGCTGGAAGCAGGAGAGCACTTTTATTTTGGGAGGGAGTTATTTTATTTTATTTTGTTTTTTGCAAGACTGAAATTTAAATTTTTGAGATTGTGTTTTCATCCCTGGAATCTTTTGTTTTATTTCCTCATAGTTCTACCTAGTGTTTGCATTGTTTGACCTAAATGTAAAACATATTCACACTATCCAAAATACAACTTCTTGTCCAATTTACATAAGGCTTAGCTTCTCCACATACATGTAATAGATGCTTATTATAAAGAATTTCCAAAGCATACAGATAGGTATAGTTATAGAACATTATTAAATTGATAGAGAATAAAAATACTGATGGGACTTGCACTGAAAACTATTTGCAATCATATGAAGAAAAATATAATAGAATTAAGGAGTAAAATACAAATCAATTATCATAGTTAATTTTTTGTACTTCAGTAATATACATAATGGAAAAGATAATTAAAATGTTGAGAGCATTAAAAACAAATTATATTTTTCATAAGATATTATAATTTCATGGACACATAAAAATGTTTTTTTTAAGTTGAAATTAAATGCCACAGATAGCATAGAGGGTAGCTGGAAATCTTAAGTGCCAAGACTCTCATTTTGCATCTTCAGGGGACAGAAGAGAACAATGACTCTTGATGTGCAGTTTCAAAGGAAAATAAAAAAATAACCTCATATATATATAAACATACATATATATATATATATATTTTAAAAAAGGTCCTCAGTATATAGGTCTGGCTAGCCTGAAACTCATTATACAGACCAGGCAGGCCATGAACTCCCAGTGCTTCAAATAAATCTATAGCTATTCCTGTGTGCATGTGGACTGACAACTACAGGCTGGACATACCTTTAAACATGGGCTTTTAAAAGATCACATCTCCTATTTAAAATGTAAATTGAGGGGCTGGAAAAATAGTAGCGTTTCATGTAGGCCTGCTTACACCAATGCTTGATGCCAGGTTTAAGAAACCCGTCACTTTTTTCTACCCTTTGCAGGAGCTGTACACGCTTGACCAAGACTCACACAGATACCCATTCACAAAAGAAAAAAAAACAATTATTTAAAAAGGATATTCATGGAGATGCAATAACTATGCCAATATGAGATAAAAGATGCCATCCTCCAGTGACAGTCACCTGCCTTCCCTGTAACAGTCGAGCTAGAACCCTTCAGCTGCTGTGGAAAGGAGGAAAACATGGAGAATAGATGATGCATAAGGTTGATTCATTTTAGCTGTAGGCCTTGGGTCATCTGGAACACTGGGATAGGTTTGTCTCATGAACGGTTATGAACTTCTCAGAAACAAGATAAGGCAGGATGTTCTTCACAGATGGTAACCAGGAGAGGAATGTGTGTGGAGAAAAGCAGAATGGCAGTGAAGGATACTGAGGTCCACCCAGCTTCCATACACTGGTTTCATATGAGCATGTCTCAGTTGCAGGGTATAAGCTCAAATGACCAAACGATTCATAGCTGAATCCTTTCTGGGAACTTGTTCTGGCCAGACAGTTGTCATAGTAAAGATCCAACTCTTTCATGTGTCAAAACTCATATGTTAGATAATTGTGTAGTGTTATTTAAAAATAAAATCAAATTTCTAGTTAAATTGTAAAGAAATCAAAAGGTATCTCTAGATTCTGAATTTTAAGTAAAAAGGAATCAGAAACACAAACTAAAAGCTAGGCCTAAGGGAACATTTCAAAACCACCAGTAACACACACACACACACACACACACACACACACACACACACACAGTTTGGAGCAATTAATGCTAAGAAAGGGGTGGTATTTTTCAAGAGTTGAGTATTAATTTGAAATTATCTTACTAAATTACATAAATGCACATGCATTTCAGCATGACAATATCAAATATCAAGACAAGTATCAGCAAAGTAAATGGAAAAATTATTATTTACTAAAATATAAGTAGATATTCCTGGAATGTAAAATCAAATGTTATTGCCATTTTCCTAAAAAAAAAAAAAAAAAAAACTTGTGTGTGCATTAATGATTATACCTATTTTGAATTTTACCTGTAATTAGATTTACTTTACCAACCTTTAGATTAACTTACCAATGAATGTCTGTGGCATCAGAGGAAATTCACATAGCTCATTCATCCACTCTGTATTCTTTAGTCTGCTGTCAGGGCTCTCCATCCCTGCTGAGCTATAGTGAAGGAACTCCTTTCCTGTCAGCAGGAGCATAACAGTGACACTCAGAGCTTTCCCTTTCTCACATGTAAACAACACAAACTTGAAACAACACACATTTCTGCATAAGTAAAACCTGCAGAAGAGCAGATGTACTAATGACCCCTCCCATGGAAGAAGAAGGAATTAGTGCACCATGAAATGTAAAATCAGACTATGGAGATAATAGCCATAGTGCTTGTACTTGCAAAAGGAAACATTGGCGGGCTCTCCTCTGCATTTGGCTCTGCATCACCTAAGTGCTTCCCATTGACAACCCCTGTGGATAGCCTTTTGATTCTTGTGTTCAGAAGTCCTGCTGGCCAAAACACCAAAAGTGAAACGGGCATGGAACTTCTGATTCCACAGCCTTACAGGCATTGCTTACATCTACATCACCCTGCTCCCAAACAGAAGAGAAATACCTCCCTCACCTTCTCTCATTGCCATTAAATTATCTCAGGTAATTAGAAATAAGACCTTTTCCTAAGTGGAATCCCTAGGTGCTGTAAAGATTTGAGCTATTGTGAACTGAAAATTAAAAAGAAACAAATAAGACAGGCCAACAGGAGCTGTTTGTTAAGAAGCTAGCCAAATCCTGCATCTTTTGTATGTGTACTATCAAACAATATTTAATCAAAAATATTTATTAGTATTTTTAAATTTGACTACCTATGTATGATATGCATGCATTTTTACTATCTTAACTAACAGAATTAATGTTACTTTTTTGACACAAAAAAGCACTCAAATTATAGTCATTCACCATTTTTCCAAATCTTAGTGAAATCTATGTAATGTGTAATTTTATTAAACTCTCAATTGCTGCTGAATGCATTTCTTCACCTGCAAATTAAGAGAGATACTACTTAAAGTGATTTTTTTTAAAAAGGTAAAATTTAAGCTAAGCTTAATTTGTTGTTATGAATATAAGAATATGATTATGAGGCTATAAAGCTTGGAAACTATTCCCATTTTAGTGGGAATTAATAGCCTACACTTCCAGGATAACCTTATCTAAGCATTGTATTCTCCCTAATGAGTTATATAGAATTCCTATAACTTGTCATATTATAAGTTGTAGGATAAAATGAGTCTTTTTTTTTTTTTTTGGTTTTTCGAGACAGGGTTTCTCTGTGTAGCTTTGCGCCTTTCCTGGAGCTCACTTGGTAGCCCAGGCTGGCCTCGAACTCACAGAGATCCGCCTGCCTCTGCCTCCCGAGTGCTGGGATTAAAGGCGTGCGCCACCAACGCCCGGCCAAAATGAGTCTTAATAGTAATGTATGCTTTCCTTAAGGAGGATCTTCTTCAACAACTGCAGTTCTACTGAAGCCCATTTCTGGTGCAGATTTGAAGCAGCCTTCATCTCTTTTTCCAGCATCTAGAGGATGAGATCCACATGGAGTGTTGGATTTGAATTCACAGCAGTGACATTTTCAATATGAATTGCAGAATTATTCTTTTTACTGTCCATCCACAGAACCTGGATGCTTTACACAATGAGTTTACTCATAAAGGAGAACATGTCTCAGTACTTTCTGAAGAGATATATTACAGATTTGGAATGGAACTCTGAATCAAATCACATCCAGTAAGAGCAGCCATTGGAAGGGAAAGAATCTGGAAACTGGGATAGAAAAAAGATGCTAAGGCACAAGAATGAATCTAACACCACAGATAGGACGCTGTTGAAACTTCACACGGCTCTTCAGGTCAGGAACATCCTTATTGTTCTTCTAGGCCGAGGAAAACTTGTTACAAATTCTCAGAACCATAGAGGAATTATAAATAATTTTGATGCCCATTAGGAACTAGTGTATAATTTCTGTCTGCTTTTAATCTGTATCCATGACTCACATAATACAATTTCTTTGCAACTTACTGGTTAATGGCTTTAGAAAACTGATTTTTTTCCCCCTAAAATAAAAACATAGAATAACCTAAATGCCATACCTGCACAGTTTACGTTGAGGGATAGGGCTTAACAGGTATGATGAATCTGAATAGCTTTCTACAGGAAATACTGTATCCACAGAATTATTCTTCAGCATAATTTATTCACTATGAATCAAATGGAAGTTTCATGAGCTCATTCCATGCCAGGAAAGACATCTGAGAGAAAGTTTCCAACTTTAAGGAGGGCACCACCAGAGAAGATTTAGGGTAAGGATTTTTGGGGGAAATTGTATGCTATCCTCATTATATCACTGAATACAGGGCATCTGCATGATATCAATTGCATTAGGAACATGGATCACTTTATTCAGACTGTACTTGTCAAATGGCAGGATTGCAAAGGTGTTGATTCTCCCTTCTGAATGCTGATCTTTATATGTGAGATATTAAGTCAAATCCCCAAATCAGAAGGGACAGTTTAGCTCATCTTCTGGAGGAAGTATTGGGTTGCATTGATTTTTCTCTACAAGGAACATGTTCCCTTTACTCTACAAACCATTTGTCTTGCTTTTATTAGCATATATTTGCATATGTATTCTACATTTACATTTTAACCTACTACATTGTTTCTCAAAGATTCCACCCTAGCTATCTAAGATTCTCATCTGTCATGTTTATTGTGATTGTCACTTTGATGGGATTTGCAACACCTCTAAGAAATCTCTAGGCTTATCCCTAAGGGATTTTCCAGATAGGTTTAAGCAAGATGGAAAACAAAGCTTGAATGTGGGTGGCATCATTCAGTGGGTTGGGACTCTGAGAAGCAGCAAAAAGCCAAAAGCACAAACACCCAGTGTTCTCTCTTTTTCCTGACTTAATACAGTGTGAGCAGCTGCCTCACCCTTCTGCACTATGTCTCCCCATCATGAACTATACCCTGGAGTTTGATATTCATCAGACACAATGCTGAGAGTTTTGCATGAAGTCTAATCATCACTATTTTTGGTTTTTATGATTTGTAATTCATTTAGGATGTACATAATGGTACGTATAATTTGATATTATTAATACACCAAGAAAATATTTGGGAATACCCTTCATGTTGGTAAGCATAAACTACAAACAGTTTGCAAATTGTGTTAGTATTAGATATCTAACTTTGGAGATAAAGTAATAACAACAATTAGAAAAACATCAACAAAAACCTACCTTATTCTGTGGTCAAGTGTAAGGGTGGCCTAGAACCTCTTGTAAGTTGCAAGATAGAATTGGGGCAGATAACTGCATTGGATTCTCTTGTGGATTATCACACTTGTCTGTCAAGAAAGCAAAAGACAGAGTCAGACGTGACTATTGCATTAATCAAGAAGTTCATTTTATTTGTTATTTTGTTTTTAAGGATAGTTAAGTGAAATGGTAGGAGCAGGTTCTTCTCCAGGTCCTATGGTCTTTCTATCCAAAGGTTCTTGTCTAGGATTACAATAGCAGTTATGAGTTTTCCTAATTGAATGAAGTTTATATATAGTTAGACACCTGTTAGTTACCCCCAGAATCCACGGTTCACCATTGCACCAGTGAGACTATTCTGCTGGTAACTGTCTTTTTTTTTTTTTTTGGTTCTCAGGCTTTACAGCTAGACTTTTGTTAATTTCCTCCTTTAGTGCCTTGCATAGCATCTTCTAATGCTCTGGGACCCAACCCTCAGGGCAGGGATTTCCAAGTTAGTACCCACTTGATTTCCCCAAAGACTACCACCAAAGTGAGTCTTGCCTTCAAGTTTGGCAAGCATCTAAAAGCAGTGAAAACTACCTAGAGTTTTGAGGGGTTCTATTGGAACCACTTGGCCAACAACGCAAAGGGATGGATCTCTCTATTATTCCTTAAGAAACCATTTTTGAGAAAACGATGTCACTTTTCAGTGTTTATCATTTGTGTGTATGATATGTGTATATATTCTCTGTCTCTCTGTCTCTGTCTCTGTCTCTGTCTCTGTCTCTCTCTCTCTCTCTCTCTCTCTCTGTGTGGGTGTTTTCTCATTCATGTCTGAGATGGGGCACTCAGGCGAAAGTCAGAACACAACCTCATGTGTTGCTCTTCACTGTCTCCTTCTGTAAGACGGAATGTCTCTTTTTGTGGTTTATCAGCATGTAGCAAAGGGCAGCCGGTCTATAAGCTTTACAATGTTCTCATGTCTCCATCTTCCATCTCAGTATAGCACCATAGGAATTTGCAGATGAATGTCATCGCTCCAGGCTTTGGGTTGGTCCTGTGAATCTGAAATCAGGTCCCCATTCTCTCCCAGCTAGCTGTTCACTCAGTGTTCCATTTCCTCAGACCTCCCTTTGAATCTTTTCACTTTGAACATTTGCCTGCTCAAAGAATCCACCTGAAAATGGCCTTTCATAAAAACTAGTTGTATTTTCATCTTTTTAAATATTTTAGTTTATTTATTAATGAAAAATTTTCAAGACAAAACACAAAAACTTGACGATACTATATATATTTCAGAATATTTGTTCAAAGATTTTTAGACTTTATATCTTATACACAATAGAAAAACTTTAAATCATAAATATAGATTGTTCATGTTAGTTTAGGTTGTTGAAAGATAAATAGATAAGTGCTAATCCTATTATTTTTATGTTACCTATATTTTACACTAGAATTCTTAACCATTTACTTTAATCATGTTTTCTTTATCTCAGAAAATATACCTGGTCCATTTTCATTGGTTAGGTGAACAGGAATATTGAAGAAGCTGTGTGTGTGTGTGTGTGTGTGTGTGTGTGTGTGTAGATAAACCTGGAGTAATAGTAATGAATTAACATTGTTTACAGAAGGAATAAGCATGGTGGTATGTGGTTCCTCTCCATGGATAATAATGATGTTAAAAAGTGCCTGATGGACCTTCCCTCAAGGGGCTCAAATACTGAGACCTTTTCCATTTTATGGATGTGCCACTATCAATGACCTTGTCTTCATACTCAAAATCAGAAAGAAAAACTTGAGAAGGCACAGGCTTTTAAAGGTGTTACTATATTCAATAGTAGTGTCAAAAATAACTTTATATTGTACTCTGTGATAAGAGAAAGGAGAGCATATGGATTATGTTAAATAGGTACCCAGTACAGCCTGATAATCACTAGGCGTATGAAAGCTAATGATAATGTCAAAACTGGAGCAAATAATATCAGCCAGACTCAACTCAATGTTCCTTGGGTTTGGAATGATGAAGTCTATAATATCAAAACCAAATCCTTGGTGAGGTATATTGGCATAAACTTTTAATCCCAGCTCTCAGGAGAAGCAAGCAACTAGATTTCTGTGAATTTGAAGCCAGTCTGGTCTACATATGAGCTCCAAGACAGCCAGAGCTACCTAGAAACTAGTGTAGCAATGTCTCAAAAAACCAACAAACAAAAATTTAAAAAAAAACCTAAAAAGAAAACTTTCTGAAAAGCATTATCAGAAAAATAATACCAGAATGTGACTGGAAGAATAATGACTCTGAAATGGAGAATATAAATTATTATATGCAGAATATAAATGAATGCATTTTGTGAATAAGTATTAATGTGCCAAAAGATTATATAATATACTTTTAAAAGGTTAATCAAATGTATATACATGTGTTATATTAAGGTAGCTAAATACTTATTATTCAATAATCCTAATATGGTTATATTTTTCAGTATTCTGCTTTTTATATTTATTTTTATTTTTTCTGTAAGAGAGTTTTGTATGCATGTGGAGGTCAGAAAAGGGCATGGGAGCCCTTGGAGTCACAGATGGTTGATAAACTACCATGTTGTTGCTGGAAACCAAATGCAGGTCCTCTGCAAGAGCAGCAAGTACTCTTAGCCATTGAGCCATTTCTCTAATATACTATTGGTGTAATTAACAAGGTAATTCCACATAACTTATCTGGTAATCAAGAGAGGTTTATTTCTGGGATAACTTTTAGCCAATGGGGTTGGTTACAGGATCCGGGAGAGATGAGGTACCATTCAGCGGAGAACTCTTGCTTGGTGTCATATCCAGCTTCCAGGACCATGAGGAATCCTCTAGAAGGGGCAAGCATGTGCATCTCGAGTCTTAAGGGGATCCCTCTCAGCCACGCCCCAGGGGCAGGTCATAGGCAGGTGTGGCAGTTACCTGCTGTCACTCTAGGGGCAGTGTTTCAAGGTCAAAGCTGGAACCCACTACAGTATAGTTTTAAGTATTCTTAACATATTAATTCTATAAGAAAATGGAATGACAAAGTAGTTACTATTCTAAAGACTATTGAAAATGTACTCAGAAAAAAGTTATGTACCTAAAAAATTAATCTTTGGGGCTAGAGGTATAATTCATTTAATATAGTACCAACCTGTCATACATGGAGGACGTAGGTTCAATCACTCATACAGCAAAATAAATAAGTAAATAGATAGAGTAATTTATTAGGACATACTGAGAAGAATGTTTTCATTTTGCAGTAAATCCTCACATTAAATGATCAGGCCCGGCACCGCATCTGTAATTTCCCAGGCTTGTGCATTAAGCTGCCATTTGCTACATCTGGTTGCATTAGTCATTTTGACTTCTAATGTGTGTGGTAAAGTTAAGAGTAACTACAGATAAGGCAGAAAGTGTGTGGAAAAGTGTGAATAAATCATTACATTATTTTTACTAGTTCACCTGGACAGCAATTATACTGATATATGTCTTCTCTTTAAAAGGTTCAAATAACACTATAATCATCTTCTTGGGAGATTCAGTTGTTGGTGATGACTCATTAAAAAATATTTACATGGTTTTAAGTTTCATAAATGCAATAAAATTTGTGTCCATAAAATGAATTATTTTTGAAATATACAATTCTGAACAAAACATTAAAATAGCTTTATATACTCAAGTTTAATAAAGAAGATGACAATTTTTGGAAAAATAATTTTTTCTACAGTCTAATCATTCAAATATCTAAAGTCACACATCTTAAAGCTCTCTTAATTAAAATAAAGCAAATTCCCAGATACTGTAGCCCTAGGATTAGAAATAACTAAACTGCAAACAACTTCATTCACTACTATTTATTAATCCATTTGATTTTGAGATAGTATGAGAGCCGATCAAAATCTGCCCTACAGTTTTCTCCATAATTAGAGAGGCCAGTGAAAAATGACAACTTGGAAATGCACAGAGATTAATCCGTCCCAAAGACAATGGTGAGATTCATGTGATTCTGTCCAGTGAATACTAAAGGTGGATAAGGCAACTGCCAGTGATTTCCAATGAAAGGCAAGTGTGTGCCTCTTGCTGCTTCCTCCTGCTGTACGGAACATAGACAGTGGAATCTGGAACTGCGAGTCACCATGACCCTGAGTTAGCATGGGGGATGGGGTGGAATCAGGGTACAAAAGCCCATCTATTTCATCTAGTGAATGAAAATGATAATTTTATTAATGATTTAAGCCCCTCATTAATACAAAATATAAATCCTCATGAGTGAAGTGCATGAAACAGGGATTTTTAAGTGATAGCATCACTTAAACCATACCATCTCATTATATATGATACAGTTGTTAAAACGTTAAATGAAATCTGTCATGAACATTTATTGAAAGTATTGGAACTTACAAGCGACTACTTTTGATGACAATATTTAACTACCACTTGAGTTCACAAGATAACCCAAGCAGAATAAAGGCTCCTTAACTTGGAGTCAGACCTATTCTTAATTCTATAGTAGGTGTGTTAAACAGTCAAGGTGTTTCTGTCTAAGCCCTGGTCATATGCCTAATCTATCCCATCTCCCTCCAAGATGAAAGGCACACAGGTAAGAGTAAGCGGGGTATCTGTGTCAGTCTTTCCTGTCCTTTCCAATACTCCTGTTGTGCTCACTCCATTGACACATTTTCAAATGTTCTTTATGGTTGTTGAAAGCAGACTTTGTGAGGGAGCAGGCTCTCACTTTGCCTTTTCCAAAACTTAGTGTCCTCGGGCAGACTGTGCCCTGACTCTGTAACACAGAGAAAGGAAACCAAATAAACAACTAATGACCACTAGGATGCACCCCTTTATTGGATGCCCAATGCATAGTGGTCAGCCCTAAAAGCACATTCATACACACAAAACCAGACTTAGTAGATTGTATTTATATATATTTGTGCATACATACATATACATATCAACCTGTATGCAACAAAAATTAAAGACAAAGAAACTATCAACTTGAGAGTAGGACTGAAGAGAGAAAATGGAGCAGGAAACGTGATGCAATTCTATTTCAACTGTAAACATTTTTTTTTAGCAGCTAAGGGAAACAAAAATATTGTGTCTTTGAGAACAGCAAGAAGATAAAGTATTGCTAACAGATGTTATTGTGGTTTATTCCATATTACATAAAAAAAAATGCTTACAGTGGGAACAGAAATCTGGAAGCTCATGCATAAAGGTTGATCTGTTCTGCGCCTCACCCCTGACTGGGAACACCAGCACAGCTGGTTCACGGCTTTTTCAATCACTTTCTGTTTGAGAAATACTACCTACTTAGTGATGATACCTTTTGTTTGGTCTCCCAACCAGAATACTCCCTGCGCATCTTCTGAATGTTATCAATGTCCTTTATAATGAATGATTTGGTGGTAGACTCTAACTACTACCAATTAGTTATTATTTTACTTCTACTCATTATGAGTTTAATAAACACAACAATTCAAAACTGAAAGCATGGCTGTCATAGACCATTCTCATGACTGTATAGAACAATTCATGTGTATAAAGTGTCTGAAAGCCCTAAGTCATAGTCCCAAAGCAGCGGTTAAGTGGATTGGATTCCAGGAATAGCAGATTCTCTCAGGTTAGCTAGTATTGAGATCATTCCCAAACTGAAGCAACATCTCACATTAGCCACATTGCCCCCACACACTATAAAGTCTTTCCACATCTATGTTGGATAACAGAACTAAGGGAATCATCAACTAGGTCTTAGCATGGCCGAGATGTTTAATCATGTAAACTTCTCACCCTTTGCTCCAATTCTTCCTCTGCTTAGGCAATAGCTCATGTCAGTACCCAGAAGATAAGCTGAAATGCTTATTTTCTACCCTTTCTAGAGGACCACGTTGCATACATGTTGATATGTATGTGTATGTATGCACAAATATATAAATACAATCTACTAAGTCTGGTTTTGTTTGTATGAATGTGCTTTTAGGGCTGACCACTATGCATTGGGCATCCAATAAAGGGATGCATCCTTTATACCCTTTATACCCTTTCCTCTGTTTCCACAATCACATTCATGTGTTTTCTTAAGGTCAATGACCTGACCTGAGAAACTGGAAGCTGAGGAGTTCTGTATCAAGCATTGTGTCCCCAGAAATGCTTACATATCAAGCACAGTCAGTCATTTCAGCCAAGCTCTGTTTGGTGTCTGTTATGAAAGCCCCTAGGCAGCTGTGTGTGGTCATGCTTAGCTTTGAACTTTGAACCTAATAAACTGAGAATTCAGCTCTCCTGTCACTGACACGTTAGCCACAGTTCACATGGTATGTTGCTGGAAGTCTTGGACAGGTATGATTCATGTTATCATGAAGAAATCAGAAAGACCCTAATCTGTCTTCTAACATACATATTTTCTAAATATCTGATTTCCCCAAGACTCAATTTCTATTGTAGTAAAATACTCATAGTGTGTATATCAAATACATTTTTTGTAAATTACAGGTGAAAAAGAAAATTCTTATGATGAACCCTGGCAATCATTAAGTTATTAATGAAAATTCACTGACAAAATTAACAAGATTACAAGTTTAAATGGAGAACTGTAATTTAAGTGACAGACTATAAGAAATAGCTTCCCAAAATTCTTGAATATCTATCTTAACTCTCATCTGAAATCCTGGACAGAATTAAACATGCAGTTTGAATGTGAGAATTTTGGGCAGATGTGATTTTTATAGTTTTAATTCTTTTATTTGACTTCAACCAACGCATACAAGTGGATAAAATTCATAAATAATAAATTTCAGAATAAATATTTAATTAGAAAAATATTGAATTTCCTGCTTTCACATCTCTAGAAAGATGTAGAGTGAGAAAGAAATATATTATGGTAGCTCCAAGGGAAACAAAAAAGAAAACTTTAAGAATTATGTAAGTTTCTTTTTTTAAATGAAAATCATCAATGTTACTTAAAGTTACATTTTTGTAACAGTACTTTGAAATGTATTTTTATTGAATATAGAAATTAAAATTTCATACTGAAAATCTGTGCAGGCAAAAAAAGTTTTGAGTTGTGCAGCATGACAAATGCAATCTAACATCAGCATATAGAAAGTAAGATATATTGTTTACTTTCATGACAGAAGAAGAAATCTTTGCACGTGACAGTGACAGACAGACACCACGTGTTGAGAATGTAAAAAATGAACTGAGACCTCCTATCTCTTTTGGGACGTTATCTTTCAAGAAGGGTGTAACATGAAATTTAGAAGGTCTTATTAATAAGAACAAACCCAGGGCCAGGTATTGGGGTGAATGCTGGAAGATCAGCCAGACAGAACCAGCCACAGCTAACCTCGCCTCGCCAATGCCTCTGATCTCATTTCCTCAAGCTGGAAGCCATGTCCCCATCCAAATGGATCTCAGCTGAACTGCTGCTAAAAGCTAAAAGCTTAAAAAGGGCTCTATTCCCTGGTCCTCACGCCTTATATACCTTTCTGCTTCCTGTCATCACTTCCTGGGATTAAAGGTGTGTGTCACCATGCCTGGTGGTTTCCAGTGTAGCTTTGAACTCACAGAAATCCGGTTGGATCTTTGCCTCCAGAATGCTAGGATTAAAGGTGTGTGTGCCATTTTTTCTGGCCTCTATGTCTATCTAGTGGCTGTTCTGTCCTCTGACCCCAGATAAGTTTATTAGGGTGCCCAATATATTGGGGAAAACAATATCACCACAGAAGGGAGATAACACATATAAATCATTTTCCTGATGTGGAGTGATGAGTCAACATGATATGAAAAAAATAATGTGGGTGACAAATCAAGTAAATATTAAATCAATGAAAGGAAAGCATGTAAATCAGACTTGACTATGTTATAAGAATCAACCCACGCATTTCTGTTTGTGTTACAATTAAGTTAACCATTAAGGAACAATGAGCTTTTCAACAGAAACAAAACTAGAGAATAAAGCCTTTAGGAGATGGTTCAGGAAGATGACAAACTGTAGAATATAGGGGGATTTAGTGTAGCGTCAGAGGATACCAGCATTATCTTACAGGTTACAGTGGAATCAGATTTCATAAATGCATGTGTAATTCCAATGGTAAACAATATCATGAAACTTGTTTCAAGTCATCCAAGTCTTACAAATGTGAACATGACTTAATCATACTAGACTCCTAGAAAATATACATTGAGCAAAAGGTAATTTTCATGGAAAGTAAAAATAGTACAGCCTGAAAGTTCTTTTAGATCTGATTGTACTAATCCAGAATGCTAGGGCATGCATTTGTTTAGTTATTAGCAGAATTTTACAATTAACTAAATTAACTAACTGAAAATGAATGAGAGATGTATTCTTTTTCATTTGTTGATTTTGAGAGAACCTCACTATGTATCTTTGGCTGTCCGGGAACTTGCAATAGAGACCAGGCTGGACTAAAACTCATAGAGATTCACCTGCCTCTGCACCCTGAGTACTAAGATTAAAAGCATGTACTAGCACACTCAATCAGAGATATAGTCATAAATAAGAGTTTAAAACCTAGCCCCAAAACAGTGAGTAGAGAGGATATAGTCCCTGGAGGAGAACCTAAATGAATATAGTCTCTAGCTGCCTTCTAAATTTTCACCCTTACCCCAGAGGTAATTGCAGCTTTCACTTCTGATCAATGAAGCTGCCAGTAGCTATTAGAGAGATCACAGACCTTCAAAATGCAGAGAATAAGGGCTCTGGGCTGCCCATCTCTGAATGGAACATCTATAATGTAAGCCCTCCTCTTGAGGCTCAGGGAACATCCCAGAAGAGGACGCAGAAAGACTGAAGGAGCTTGAGTACAGGGATGAAGCTGAGTGATTGTTTTATTTACAGGGAAGGATATCCTTTTTGTGAATGTTCAACAATATGGATGTCTGCACAGGACTTGCAAGGACCACACTCAAAGCTGGCAGACAATTTCAAAAGACCTAACCTGACCCCTAGATAAAGAAAAATAGGCAGTCAGTACCTTCTAAAGGACAGAGCCAGTTTCATTCTTTATTTTGGTTTTGATGTTTTTTTCCCCCCGTGGAGGAGACACGCATTCTAAAAAGTCTGCTACATACATACACACACACACACACACACACACACACACACACACACACACACACACACACAGAGGCATGCATGCAAATAAGAGCAATACTACTTGGGCTTGGTAGGGTTTAATTTGTGTGTGTGAATGTGTCTCTGTATAAAACAAAAATGAATATAGAAGATGAAGTCATGATTGTGAGTGGACTTGAAATAGATGCATGGTAGAAAGGATGCAAATAGAGTGTGCTCATATATTAGATTCTCAAACAATACATTCTCAATTTTCTGTACTGAAATGGTAAACTATGATAGTCACATATATTATAACGTAAATCATTAAGCATTAATGTTTTCAAAAATATTCATGAACATTACTTCAAAGCACATTGATGGGTTTAGAAGGCTAGTCAAATTTGTAAGACACTTGACTTACTTGATTGCCAGAAACCGTGTCCAAGTGCCAATCATGGTGCCCATGCTGATAATTCCAGCACTGGCAGGTGGACACAGGACCATCTCTGACTCTCACTGGCCTGTTATTATGATTTAATTATTGAGTTACATGTCAGTGAGAAACCCTGCAAAGGAAGTGGATGCCATTTCTAAGGATGACACCAAAAACTGTATTCTGGCCTCCATACACATGAACGCACACATATAACTGCATACACATATGCAAATGCATTCATGCAAAATACATCTCGGGCAGGAATATGGTTCACTGAGTACAATGTTTGGTGCTCAGATCTGACAAACCGTGTTCAGATCCCCAGAACATAGCAGCATGTGCGGATGGAATCCCAGCTCACACAAACAGTGAAACAGGAGGTGGTGACAGAAGAAATGCTGGAAGGTCACAGGTCAGGAAATCGGGCGTGCAAAGCAGGGAGCACCAAGGAAAACAGTGCAGCAAAAAACATGCTGGAAGATGAGCTGACTTCCATGGGTGTGCTGTGACACACATACTCTCTCTCTCTCTCTCTCTCTCTCTCTCTCTCTCTCTGTCTCTTGCACACACACACACACACACACACACACACACACAATTAGGTTTAAGAAGCAATCAATACTTGTTACATAGTTTTGAGTTACTTTTAGAAAGAGAAAATTTGTTTTGAGTGTTAATTCTGTTTAATTAAAATGGTCAGTCATTAAAAGAAACAATCAGGATATTCGGTATTCAAATAATAAGATGATACTCTGTTCCTGATTTTGTTTGTGTAATGTATTTTAGAATAGATCCATAATAGAACTTTTTGGAATATGTTTCAACTTAAAATAATAGCATCCTTTATTTAATTATGATTTTTATTTAAGTAATGCTAATTGGAATCCCTTAATAAATTGCTCTTTTGTATGGTCACATTATTAACAATAGCTTAACTTCTGTCGTGTCTGAAATAAATCCCATGTTTCAAAACCCTGGAAAATGACTAATTGTGTGTGTGTGTGTATGTGTGTGTGTGTGTGTGTGTGTGTGTATGTGTGTGTGTGTGTGTGTGTACGTGAGCACACGCATGTTTTGTCTTAGATCTCAGCTATCCACTTATTCTCATGTAACCATTCATAAAACATTGGCAGTTACTACCCTCTCCAGTGTATAGTCTGAGCACATGCACATGTATTATGAATATACTTGTATGCTAACTCACAGTTTTGACATAAAACAAGTTCTTAGTATCTGTAACATTTACACTCTACTTTTTCCACTTGACTTCGTCTTCTGACTACTGTTTGATAATCTGTCTTTGGGAAGCCTGGCTGGGTGTTTATTTTATTTCATTTTACTTTTATTCTTTGTTCACATCTTACATCCCGACCACAGTTTCCTCTCCTTCCCTTCACCCCAGTCTCTCCCCTTCCACCTCTCCTCTCACCTAGATCCACACCCCCTTTGTTTCATCTCCCCTAGATCCATGCCCCCTCTGTTTCCCCTCAGAAAAGAGTGGGGCTCCCAAGGTCATGAACCAAACATGGCCTAATCGGTTACAATAAGGCCAGTACATACCATAACGTTAAGGCTGGATAAGACAACCCACTAGGGGGAAAAGTGTTCCATAAGCAGGCGAAAGAGTAAGCAATGGTTCCCACTCCCGCTATTAGGAGCCCCACAAGAATATCAAGCTACTCAGCCATAATGTGTATGCAGAAGACCTAAGTCAGACCATGCAGGCGCCCTGGTCTCCACCAGCCCTCATAAGTCCAGGTGAATGGATTCTGTGGCCCTTGCTCTCATGGCTTTTCTGACCCCTTTGGTACCTCAGATCCTTCCTACCCTCCTTTGCTCGGGATGTCTTTCTGTATGCTCTGATTGATTGATTAATAAAATGATGATTGGCCAGTAGCCAGGCAGGAAGTATAGTATAGGCAGGATAAGCAGAGAGGAGAATTCTGGGAACAGGAAGGCTGGGTCAGGAGTCGCCAGCCAGAGACAGAGGAAGCATGATGTGAAAGTACCGGTAAGCCACAAGCCACGTGGCAACTTATAGATTGATAGAAATGGGTTAATTTAAGATATAAGAGCTAGTTAATGAGAAGCCTGCCATGGCCATACAGTTTATAAGTGATATAAGCCTCTGTGTGTTTTCTTGGGTCTGGGAGGCTGCGGGCCTGGGTGGGACTGGAGAAAACTCGAGCTATACTCCTCTGCAGGACTCCCCTGAGCTCTACCTAATGTTTGACTGTGGGTCGCTATATCTTTGCCCACCAGTTGCTGGATGAAGTCTCTCTGGTCTCTTTGATGAGGATTCTGCTGGGCTCAGGTCCCAGGGCACTCTACAGGCAAAACAAGCTGAAGACTGAAGGGTTTGTGGCTAGTTTGATGTCCCAGTACCTCCACTTGAGGCCTTGTCTGGGTACAGAAGATGGCCAGTCTCCCAGGTTCCATGTCTCCCATTACTAGGAGTCCTCACTGGGGTTATTCCTGTAGATTCCATGGAGTTTCTATTGCAGCAGGTTTTCACCTCTCCCCTGAAATTTCCCTGAATTCCAGTCATTTCTCCTAGTATTTTCTCCATTCCTACCCAGTTAATCCCTCCTGTTCTTCCAACTAGCTCCCAGGTCACCCAAAATATCTATTCTATATGCCCTTCGCAGTGAATTCCTTGAGATCCCTCTTAAGCCCTCTTTGTTATTTAGCCTCTCTGGGTTTGTGGATTGTAGCATGGTTATCTTTTACTTTGCAGCTAATATCTACCTACAAGTGAGCACATAGTATGTTTTTCTTTCCAGGTCTGGCTTACCCTGCTGAAGATGATTTTTGTCAAGCTCCATTCATTTGTCTGAAAATTTCATGATGGCTTTGCTTGTAATAGCAGAGTAATACTCCATTTGTATAAATGTATCACAGTTTCTTTATCCATTCTTTGGTTGGACATCTAGGTTATTTCCAGTTTCTGGCTTTTATGAACAAAGTTGAACAAGTATTAGGATGGAGAATCCTTTGGATATATACCCAGGAGTTGTGTAGCTGGATCTTGAGGTAAATCTAATCCCAATTTTCTGAGAAACTGCCTTATTGATTTTCGAAGTAACTGTACAAGTTTGCACTTCCACCAGCACTGGAAGAGTGTTCCCCTTGCTCCACATCCTTGTCAGCATGATCTGTCACTTGTGTTTTTGATCTTAGTCATTCTGACACATATAAGATGGAATCTCAAAGTCATTTTGATTTTCATTTCCCTGGTTGCTAGGGATATTAACCATTCCTTTCAGTGTTTCTCTGCCACTTGACTTTCTTCCGTTGAGAATTTGCTATTTAAATCGGTGACCCATTTTTAAAACTGGATTATCTAGGTTTTTTTTTTTTTTATGTCTAGTTACTTGAATTCTTTACATATTTTGGATATTAGCCCTTGGTCAGATGTGGCTTGGTAAAAATCTTTTCCCCTTCTGTGGGTTGCCATTTTGTCCTTTGACTTACAGAAGATTTTCTGTCCTGTGAGTGCCATTTATTAATTGTCGATCTTAGAGCTTGCACTATTTGTGTTCTATTCAGGAAGCTGTCTCCTGCACCAATTCATTAAGGCTATTCTTCCATTTCTCTTCTATCAGGGTCGGTGTATCTGGTTTTATGTTGAGGTCTTTGATCCATTTGGACTTGAGTTTGTGCGAGGCAATAGATATGGATCTATTTGCATTCTTCTACATAACAACATTCAGTTAGATAAGCACTGTTTGTTGAAGTTGCCTTCTTTTATTCCAGTGTGTATTTCTGGCTTCTTTATAAAAAATGAAGTGTACATATGTTGTCCTGTTTTTAAATGGTTGCTGCCTTTTAAGCCACAGCTGTCTGAATCAGCAACTGCAACTCCACTGCTACCAGCAGAGGTTAGGCCACAAGAGCCATAGCCAGAGGGAAATCTGTTCCTTCCAGCTCCAATTCAGGAAAAGCTATGAAGGGAACTTAACAAAACCTCTCTCCCTCTAAAGAATTCAGGATTCAAAGGTTAAGGTGGAATTCTCCTCCTCAGAGAGGCTGAATAGCAAGTAGCTCACCTCCTCTTCTTACTCTTGTCCTCCAAAAAGCCCTCATGCTTCTTCTCACCCCTCCTTATAAACCCTTCCTCATCTGGCTCCTCCCTACAACTTCCCGTCAGCTAGTTGCTGACTCAGCCTCCTGACAGCAGGTTAATTTTATTTAATCAAACACATCTTTGCATCATTAAACAAACATTCCAGAGCATAAACAAAAGTAACACACCTTGAAATAATATTCTACAACATATATAGGTGTGTGGATTTACATCTGAGTCTTTGATTTAATTGCATTGATCCACCTGTCAGTTTTTATTTCAATACCTTGAGGTTTTTATTGCTATAGCTCTGTAATACAGCTTGAAATCAGTGATGGTGATTCCTCTGGACATTCTTTTATTGTATAGAATTGAGTTATCCTGAGTTTTTTTTTTTTTTGTTTTTCCATATAAAGTTGAGTATTGTTCTGTCAAGGTATGTAAGGAGTGTTGGAATTTTGTTAGGAATTGCATTGAATCTGTAGATTGCTTTTTTGGTAGGATGTCTATTTTTACTATGTTAGTCCTTGAAGTGTGAAAATCTTTTTCCCACCCTTTACTCTGAGGTAATGTCTATACTTGATGTTGAGGTATGTTTCTTGTATGTAGCAGAAGGATGAATCTCTTCTGTGGATATCGCTCTGTATAAATAAAACACTGATTGGCCAGTAACCAGACAGGAAGTATAGGCGGGACTAACAGAGAGGAGAATTGAGGGAACAGGAAGGCAGAGGGAGAGACCTGCGAGCCACTGCCATGACAAGCAAGATGTAAGGTACCGATAAGCCACGAGCTACGTGGCAGCTTATAGATTTATAGAAATGGGTTAATTTAAGATAAAAGAAGTAGATAACAAGAAGCCTGCCATGGCCATACAGTTTATAAGTAATATAAGCATCTGAGTGATTATTTTGTATGTGGTTTGTGGGACTGCGGGGGTTTGGTGGGACCTGGAGAGAAGCTCTCCAGCTACAGATCTCATTTTCACATCCCTTTTGTTAGTCTGTGTCTTTTTATTGGAGAATTGAGTCCTCTGATATTTAGAGATATTAATGACCAATGATTATTAATTCAAGTTATTTTGGTGGTGGTAGTGTGTGTGTGTGTGTGTGTGTGTGTGTGTGTGTTTCTTTCTTTGGGTTTTGTTGGTGTAAGATTATTTATTTGCTGTGTTTTCATGGGTAGAGTTAACTTCCTTGGGCTGCGGTTTTCCTTCTAATACCTTCTGTAGAGGTGGATTTGTGGATAGATGTTTAAATTTGACTTTGTCATGAGGTATCTTCTTTTCTGTAGGTATGATAATTGAAAGTTTTGCTGGGCATAATAGTCTGGGCTGCCATTCATGATCTCTTAGTATCTGCATGATATCAGTCCAAGCCCTCCTGGCTTCTAGAGTCTCTGTTGAAAATTGGGAGTAATTATAATAGGTATACCTTTATATGTTACTTGACCTCTTCCCTGGCAACTTTTAATATTCTTTCTTTGTTCTGTGTAGATGTAATTCTAAACAGTCTTATTAAATAAGAAACACAGAGCCAAATAAAGAGTTAAAAGCCCAAGAGGTCAGAGCACTAGTGAATAGCCTTTAGCTTACCAGTCCTGCCGTCTTTCCCCTGAGAGAGAGACCTTCTCCTGTGTGACCAGTCTTTTTATTGCCTTTCTGTTCTACCTTCTCATTGGTTCTAAACCCAACCACATGACTTCCTCATCACTGCCTGTCTACACAGACCTCCAGGTCTCTGTGGTTGGTACTGGGATTAAAGGTGTGCGTCTCCATGCTGGCTGTGTCCTTGAACACACAGAGACTTTGCCTACCATGTGATCAGATTAAGGGCGTGTGCACCACTACCAGACTTCTGCTTAATGGCTTGCTCTTAGCTCTGACCCTCAGGCAACTTTATTTATTAACATACAAATAAAATTGCATTTCAGCACGAATAAAATATCACCATATTTTGTATGTTCTTTATGTTTAGTGTTTTGATTATTATGTGGGGACTTTCTTTTCTGATGCAATCTGTTTGTTGTTCTGTAAGCTTATTGTACTTTTATAGGCATGTCCTTCTTTAAGTTAGCAAAATTTTCTTCTATGCTTCTGTTAAATTTATTTTCTGCGTTTTTGAGCTGGGATTTTCCCTTTCTTCTGTTCCTATTATTCTCAGGTTCGGTCTTCTCTTACTATCCCAGATTTCCTGAATGTCTTATGTTAGGAGGTTTTTTTGTTGTTGTTGTTTTTTTTTTTTTTAGATTTTACATTTTCTTTGACTGATGAATCTGTTTTTTCTATTATGTCTTCAATGCATGAGATTCTCTCTTCCATTTCTATATTCTGTTGAGAATTATTTTCTTGTATATGTAGTTCAATGCTCAGGTATTGAATAGTTTCCTTAACCTGTTTTATTTCTTTCTTTTTTTTCCTTTCTTGTCATTATTAAGGGATTTATTGGTTTCCCCCAATTTTTTTGTTTGTCTTTTCCTTAATTTCTTTAAGGGATTTTTTTTCATCATCACACAAAATGGAAGAATCTATAATGTACCCATTAAAATGCTAAAAAAAACCAATAGAGTGGTGAGGTTATAACAGATAGCTCTTTAGATTCCTAGACATTTCATGGTGTGATTACAAACAACTGTCCAGCTCAGCTGGAGATCCTGGAGCTATTTCGTATTCTGGTGCAATGACAAAAGAAAAAAATAAAAGGATTATAAAAAGAAGAAGGAGGAAGAGAAGAGGAGGAGAAAAAAAAAACCACACTACAGCACAAGGAAGAATTAAGTCCTGAATTACCTGCTCCTTCATGCACACCCTCTTCAACCTGAAATGGCACAAAAGAAATAGCTAACAATACCCTAAAGACTACTCTTGGTGTAAAACAGGTAACTGATGGGCTAGAATGGGAAGAGGGCATGGAGAGCTGTCTAAAAAGGTCCCTTTCACACAGGTGTGTGAATGCTTCTCAGCAGTTAGGATTAGGACACCAGGGTTAGATGCTCGGGAAGTCACAGTTTCATCTGTGGACTTGATACAGATTTACAAAGGGCCAGCACATTCCCCGGTTCCACTTGTAGCCTGACATCTCTAGAGGGGCTCCTCCTCAAGTCACATCTACAGCTAAAAGGACCCTGTCTGGAGAATGCTGTGTCTGCTGTGTCTCTGAAATGGTAAGGACCTTATAGCCCAGTCATCTTTAGCCTGGAGATCTACCATGGTAATTATCAGTTCTTGACACATTAAAAGGTACACTAAATTCTGAAGGTAGCTATGCTGCAAAAATAGTTTAAAATAAACGATTGTAAAACATCCATTTATGCTTGAAATTCCAGTCCTAGACCAAGCTGAGGCCTCCCGAATTGATATTCTTGCCATCCAGCTAAATCGACAGCATCAGTTTCATACCTGGCTTTAGGTTCTGTGTATGTCCTAACTGGATCAGGCTACTTTGGCTAAAAGCTGGCATCTGGGGTTGCCCTGATAACTTTGCTGCAGTTCCAAAGCAAGTGTTACTGTTTCCAGTTGTCTGGGTGAGACTGACAGCAGCCTCCAACTTCTTGTTCACCTTCTGGTCAATGGAGACACCAAATTCTGTCCCAACACTCATGTTAGCATGAAGGTGGAATTCATCTGTTTCATAGCCAGCTGCAAAGTTGTTCTGGGTCATACAGGACTTTGAGGTCTCAAAATTCATCTTGTAGCCCACCAGTCAGCCAACTAAACCTAATAGCCAAGCACCAAAATGTCCCAGATCTACGGTACAGTCATGTCAAAGTCCACATCACAGTCCAGCTTGCTCTGTTACCTCTTGTACCCTGTCTTGAGTTTAGGATTTTTCCTCCAGTGGTGAGAAGAATGAATTGAAGGTCAGCTTCAGTCCACACTGGAGCTGGTCTTTCAAGGTGATCTCGGTGCCCAGCAAATTGTCTGTGTTCCACTTCTCTGTAAATGTCAGCCCACATTCAATTAGTCTGTACTGGGTTTCCAGGCTGCCTTTCACTTTGGTGGTCTCTGTGTTGGCTGAACCTGACCCGGTAAACCCCAATACAATCCATTCTCAATCTTCGTTTTCCAGTCAGTTTTATTAAGCCACAGCCAAAACACTTGGTGAAGAAATCCCTGGCAGATGTGCCAAAATCAGCATATATGGGAGGCCAGGCTATCTTCTTGCAGGTGGTGAAGAATGGCAGGAGCAGCAAGGCTGGGCATCCTTCATCATCTTCATACATTGTTTTTAAGGTCCTTTTCTTGTGCTTCAGATGCACTGTGATATTCCGGTATTGCTGTCCTAGGATATGTGAGCTCTGGTGGTACCATATTGCCCTGACTGTCGTTGGTTCTATTTTTACACTGGTGTTTAGGCATTTTGGTTTTACATGACTATAGGTCTAGGTGCTGATTTCTGAGTTTGTCTTCGTTGGATGGGTGTTTTATTCCTTGTTTTCTGCTTCCTCTTTGGTCTTCTGGTCTTTGTGCTAGATTCTGGCACCTGTGACCTCTGATCTAGTAGGAAGTCTCTGTCCAATTTGGGGACTGGCCTTGTGTCTAGCTTGGCCTTTGGTGTAGTATGGGGGTCTCTGTTCTTCTGACTGATGTGGCCTGCACCTATGCTTCTCACTGTTGTAGCCTGTTCTTCTGATTGGTAAGGCCTACCCCAATTTTCCTGAATGGTGTGGCCCTACCTGAGCAATAGAAGTCCACAGGAATTGAGGGCAGGGCCTTGCCTCAGGCACGAGATGAGGTGGGAGGCCAGAGCTGTGGAATGGGTCTTTGGGTACAGAATCTAGGGAGTGGGAGTTCAGTTGGCAGGAGTACCAGTCATCTGTTCCTCCGAGTGGTATGGCCTGCACCCGAGCCTAATTGTGTTTGTTTGTTTTGTGTGTGTGAATGCGTGTGATTGTTCATTTCTGTTTACAGGTGTGATAAAGTTTATATGTATATACATATATATGTATATATTTATATATACATATATATCACACACTTATATATGGATAGTTTGTTTTCAATGTTTATGTATATGTGTCTACTTATAATAAGTGTGTGTGTCTATATATCCAGTTTTGTTTACACATGTGTGCATGGACATGTTAAGGCTACATGATTACTTTGTACATCATCCCAAGGAATAGCCTCTACCTCCAGTGGCACAGTCTTTCATTTGCCTGGAGTTCTACAATTAAGCTACGCTGGATGTCAATAAAGCCCAGGGCCCATCCCCCGCTGCCACTGGGACTGCAGATATATAGCACCAGCCTGACGTTTTTGTTGTGTTCTAGTGACCAAACTTAGGTCCTGTACTTGCAAGGCAAGTAATTTGCTAGGGAAGTCACCCCTCAGGGCTGTTTCAAGGGAGGAGCACTGCACTGATTAGAAGAGGAAGCCACTCTAGAATTACAGGTTCTGCCTCTGTGTCTTCTCTGCCTGCCTGCAGCATTGCCGCTTGGCACACATCCCTTGTGTTTTCTAATTATTACATTCTCTGCTGACTTCATTTACAAATTGAAGGGATTACTTGAGTGGACCTTAGTGTATGCTATGACTGAAGTCTGTTATAAATCTCAATGAAACCCTTTCTTAAAACAAAATAAAATAAAACAAACGCCTCACTACAAATACTATAAACCAAACAAAATTGATAAATATATATAAAAAATCATGCCTGGACTTTAATTGATAACGACACCAAAATTAATGCGTTTAAAAATTGGGTAGACCAAGTTAGTTTAAGAAAGACCTCCTCTGCATATTTCATTTACCCGTGTAAACTCACTTGTTAGAGCTAAGATGGTATGCTTTTCTTAATAGTAGCAAAGTAAGAATGCATTTCTACCAAAAAGGAGTTTATTCCATAGCCCAGTAAATGATCCTGAAAATAGCATTACACCAATGGCTTCTAATTGAAATTTAGGATAGTGCTGTGAATTTCACCAGCTGTTCTTATTGGAATGGAAAGTCTTATGAAAAACACAAAACTGCACTCAGGGACTTACAAGCACACGTTTTAGGAGGTCAAACAAGATATTTAAACAGCAGGTTCCGTATATTGAAGACAGAATTATTTATTTATTTACTTCAGTACATAGCCCTTCTTTCATGAATATGGGCAAAATTTTCATGACCATATGTCTTGTGTGCGAAACTATTTGTACACTCATTTGTAGAGTACCACTAACAGTTACCAACAGCATGGTGTATGAACAGTAGCATACAGAATCATGGACCGAACAGTACAGCAATATAAATGGAAAATTTATTATGAAATCTTTTTAAGAACTTTACTTCTTTCTTTTCCAAATGCATGATGGCATCTCTGCATAAAATAATTTGTATAAGAAATTGATTTATTATTTCCTGACCTCCCTTTATATAAACAAATTTTAACAAGCAAGAAAGAATCATGATAGTATAAATAAAATCCCTGAATGCTCTATGTAGAACAATGAGGTTGGGAGAATAAGGTGCTGGAGAGTATGGGATCTGTCGTGAAACCCTGTGACATGCCTCTTGATTTGCTACATATCTCAAAGCCATGGGATTGCAGAAGCCAGCATCACAAAGGCATCCACTGATGCAGAAAAACACAATACATCCTCAGTAAAATCACAATATCTTTACTAAGACCAGAAAAAAAATCACAGTACTAATAAAACTCTCAGACAAGAAATGTCCCCATTCTTATCAAACATCACTGTCAATTCAACACCATCCATGATAGCATATGACCAGTTAGAAGCTGAGGAGAGAGCCCTACACTTTTTCTCACACTTCCCCAGTGTGCTTGTATCAGAGACAGCCGAGTAGGAAGGTTAGGTGATCATCTCTGGTTACAAACAAGTCCAAGCTCTCCACAGTTTCAGTGAGCAGGATCCACCAAGGGGTACACTCCTTAACAATATCGAAGATTTTCTGCGCTCCCCTCATCTGATGTGCTGTGAAAAGAAGCCTGCCAGACTGTCAGAACTTTCACTACTTCCCACAAGACAAGTTCCACCTTGAACCCTCTCAAGACTGGAGAGCATGGAATCCCCAGGCAACAATCAGGAGGCAACCATCACCTCCTCTCTTCTGTGGAAAGAGTCTGCCTGAATGTGAAGATTAAATACTCTGTGAATTCTCACTGGAAGACTTGGTGGAGAAAATCTGAGTAAGGAGGAAGGAAGAGGAGAGGGCATTCTTTAGCTACTGAGGCAGATGACTTTGAGAGAAAATGAATCCTGGCTGTTTGGGAATACCAATCAAAAGAAGACTGTATGCATTTCATGGACAGATGATTTCAACTATAAACCATTTATTGATTTTTATAGTGGACATTGTGCAATTTTTTTTTCTGGGGAAGTGTGACACAAACATTTATTCATCCCAAGTACAAAAATAACCCTGTTGGTTATCTGCAATCCTAGCAGGCAGCCCATCCTGCTAGAGAAGCAGTTCTCAACCTGTGGGTCAGGACCCCTCTGGAGGTCAAACAACCCTTTCACAGGGGTCGCCCAAGCCCATCAGAAAATACAGATATTTACATTATGTTTCATAACGGGAGCAACATTACAGTTATGAAGTAGCAATGAAAATAATTTATGATTGGGGATCACTACAATATGAGTAACTGTATTAAAGGGTCACAGCAATAGGAAGGCTGAGAACCACTGTTTTCTAGAGAGTATTCTCTTGGCTGTTAAGGTAGTGGGAGTGTTTTGTTTGTTTGTTTGTTTTTCCCTTTTGTTCTCTGTTTCATCATCTAGGGTAAGGACTTGTGAATTTTGCTACTTGCTGCTTTGTTTACTTCCTTAGACTCCCAAGCCTCCCTATAGGAGGGAATGTTTCAATTCAGAGAAAATTGCTATACAACATGATTGTTGTAGATAGCACTGAACACACACACACACACATACACACACACACACACACACACACACACAAAATAGCTAAAATACAATGCTCTGTCTATAACCATAAAATTTGATAGTCTGTCATATATATATATATATATATATATATCTTGCCTCTCTATATTGAAATGCATATGTTATATAATATGTTTAGTAAGTATATATAGAAATATACAATATACAGCATGCAAGTCTATGTATGTATAACCATGCAATATGTAAAATTTTGTAGTATTGTCTGAAGTTCCTTCTTTCTATTTATTAGAATGGCTTGCACAGGTTTTCTCTCACTTTTATAGTTTGTGATTCAAAGAACACCAGAGAAAAACAATGCACTGTTTGTACTGCAGGTACCTAGAGGTGCCTAGAGATATTCCTTCATGTTTATTCTTCAAAATGTTGAATTTTAGTTTTATTATCTGAAGTTCATCGTGAATTTGTTAATGTGTATATGCTTAAGTCCTTAAGAATAGTTTTCTCTTAACGTCTTTTCAGTAACAAGATTGTATTCCTCTTTTGTCCAGTGAGCAGGCTGCCTCTTTTGTAGAGTGTACTTATTGCCTGAATTCTGGGGGGAAAATATACCAACCCTATCACTTCTGTCAGAGCAATTTATCTTTTCATCTCAGTTTCCTTAACACTTAAAACATAAAATTAGAGGGGAAAATATTATTAGCAAACTTCATAATCTAGTCATAAAAGAGTGAAAACTATCACAAAATAGGTTGTTTTGATTCAATAATCATAATCTCATGATTTCAGTCTTTTCTACAATGAGTATAAGGAGTAATTTGAAGTCTTTAATCCTTCATGATGGGCTTATTTTGTGATACAACATTGTGTGTGTGTGTGTGTGTGTGTGTGTGTGTAGGAGAGAGATAGGAGGGGAGAGAGAGAGGTGGGCAGTGGAGGGAAATGAAAGAGAGAAAAATGGAAAGCAGTAGTGGTGAAAAAGAAAGAAAATTTACATCTCTGTACATGAAATTGCATTCCTACATTGTTATTCTTTGCAGTTATATTTATTTTAAAATATTATTTTCTCATACTCCTTTCAACACCAGATTATTCATTGATTCATTATTTAGCGCTACCTGTTCATATTTTTAAACTTAAAACAGTGTGCATCAGTAATTTAAGGTTTCTTAGACTAGAAAAAAAACTGACAAAAAACTGATGCATGCTGGAAAAGATAGTTCAATGGCTAAAAGAGCAGCTTCTCTTCCAGAGAATCCCAGTTTGGTGTCTAGCACACACACCAGGCAGCTCACAACAGACTGTAAATCCAGCTCAGTAGGATCTGATGTCCTCCTCTGGCCTCTGCAGATACATGCACAAATGTGTACAGACACATACTCAGACACATACATATAAATAGTTAAATGGACCTTTAACAAAACTGATGGTATTCATCTACGAAGGCTGAAGTCAGGCTGGACTGGTATTACAAGCACAAAGGCTGTGGCAAAGGCCCCAGCTAAATGTTTTGTGTGCTTATGGTAGTTTGGTATATGTAGGATTTTGTTCCCTCAAAGAAAGAAGTACAAAATATTCCATTTATAAAACAGTAGAGTGCCCATAAAAAGTATTTTGTTCCTTGTTGTGATATTATCTAAATTTTAGAAGTCTTATTTTAAAGATAAGCATGGAATCATGCTGTTAGAGCAGGCAAATAGAACTTTCATTATGAAAACTCGGTGCTATTTTCTTTTTTTCTTGAACTTTTCGAAAAGAAGTAATGAGAGTGCTTTAGTTAGGCTTCCAGTGAGTAGATTTTTAATGAGGATTTCAGAGTTGAAGGATTCAGAGTATCTGTTCAGAAAGGACAAATGAAAAGAACAGACCAAGACTGAGCCGCTTAGCATTAACACACATCTGTTTTCTTCTAGTAAAGTTCGTTAATATAGAGTGAAAAAAGTCCTAATGGCAGAAGAACCCTTGGCAGTGATGAGCCAAGGTAGTCCAGAACTGAAAACAAATCCTGCAAACCTGCAGTGATGTAAACCAAGTCTTGTTTACACACTTGGCGGGATGCCTAAGAAATTTGCGTAGGAAGGAGGCTTCTCTGTTCTGTGCCATTCTGAAGCTTTGCCCATTTCATTTACACAGTTTCCAAGTTTGGTAATGAGTCCTACTGCGTGCTAATGCTTTGGCACCCTTCATACAGGATCACTCTGCAGACTGGCCGTACTGCATTAGGAGCAGCTTCCCACAAATGAAATTCTTTACCAAATATCAGAACGAAGGGTGTGACCCAATGCGCAACACCCAGTCTAGATACTTCTCTCTGTCTTTAGAAATTATTTCCTCCACTGGGTGTTTGTACTACCAAATTCCTCTGTTTCATGATTGGTGTGCAGGTTTGAATCATCAGAGTCTTGGCAAGATTTTAGTATTTCAAACATGTTAACAAGTGATTGTAAGGAGAAGTCATTTTAGCTGACTTGTGAGTACTTTATTATTATGTAGAAAAGCAAGGATCTCCGGTCTCTTCTTAAAAAGCCACAATCATAGCTTTTTATTTTAGAAAGAATAAAACTACAATGATTTATCATATAAATCCCATTTCTGATCTGGAAATTCTCATAAATTCATTCATTAAAGGATGTTCACATACATACCATATATATAATTAAAATTAAAAAATCATATATATATATACTTTTCAGCATCTTTCATTGGAAATACTCAACATACTAAATATTGTGGACCATTTAATTTTTTTTGCAGTATGTGGGGCAGGAGGAAACAATCCATCCACATCTAGATTACAAAGTTTCTTCTGGCAGAGTAGCAGGTAACCATGTTAGAAAAGGCCTTTCCTGAGCACAGGGCTGGGTCTTGCTCCTCTTGCTTTTTGGCTGATGCCACTTTCTTCATTGCAGTTTGCCCTCCATAGGAGCCTAATGAGGACTTTTCCCAAAGGTCCTCCATGTATAACCCACAGCATAATTTCTGTTTTTTCCAGTATAACTTCTAAAAAAGGAAATAGCTGATATTCAATTCTAGTGAGAAGCTGTCTGTATCTAAACCTTCATCTAACCATCTGAGCCCTCATCTGACCATCTGAGAGATCATCTGACCATCGGAACCTTCATCTGACCATCTGAGCCATCACCTGACCATCTGATCCGTCATCTGACCATTTGAACCATCATCTGACCATCTGAGCTTTCATCTGACCATATGAACCCTCATCTGATCATCTGAACCCTCATCTGACCATCTGAGACATCATCTGACCATCTGAACCTTCATCTGACCATCTGAGACATCACCTGACCAGAATCTGAGCCTTCATCTGACCATCTGAGCCTTCATCTGACCATCTGAGACATCACCTGACCATCTGAACCCTCATCTGACCATCTGAACATTCATCTGACCATCTGAGCCATCATCTGAGCCTTCATGTGATATTGACAGTAGTCAGATCAAGTTGCCAAGGTCTTGATGTGCTGCTATGAGCATCAGCTTTGAGAAGTTTGATTTTTGTAGCTTATTGATCTGGAATGTTTGATCCTATTTCCTCAGAGAGTTCTGGCATTCATTGGTTTTGGTCCTTTGCCTAACTTGCCTCTACACATAATTTCAGGTTCCCTTTGATTCCACTGACTCTCTCTTTTCACAGGCTGGAGGCAGCCATCCATTGCATTCATTCATCCATTGCAAGCCACATTGTTCCAGAATTTCATTTCATAACACTGTCATTGCACCTAGACCTGGAAAACCCCATTCTGTGAATGCATCAGCTTTTTGTCTTTTGGTATATCTTTGACTTTTGAAAATCAAACATCTTGATTTTTTTCCTGGACCAGTCTTTGTTGCTGGATCCTAATGGCTGTCTTGGGGGAGAGGTTGAGAAGGTGCAGCATCAAAGGCACAGACACCAGGAGTCAGTTGAAGGCAAACAGCAAACTCATTTATTCAATAATGGGGAAGGCCTTATATACCCTCCTTTCAGCACCCAGTCTGTGTTGCAACCTGGTGGCATTGCATGGTCATCCTTCATTGGCTAGACATAATCAGTAACTCTGACAGTGATAGGGAACTCCAATAGCACCAGTTGCTAGGCCCTCAGGTGTAGGGGTGGGAATTAAAGAGACAGGGAAGCATGGGAAATGCCACTGTAGCCATGGAAGCTAACTGAGGCTATGGGTAGAGGCCCCAAACATGTGGGTGCCAGATAAAGCAGCAATTCCATGGAATCTGTCTGATTGTCAAAAGGGGTTTATTCTGTGTTAACTTACAATAAACATAAGGAAGTTGGTTGCAGGATTCAGGAGGGGTGTGGCACGGTCCAACGCAGTTCTCTGTAGAACTCTGCCTTCTGCCTTCCACAGCACGAGCATCCAACATCCAAGACCACGAGGTAGCCCAGAGCGTGAGCACATAAGCTCTTAAGGGGTCCCCCCCTTGGCCGTGCCTGGGTGCTTCTGGGACAAAGCACAGAAAATTACTCCTACACTCAGGCAGACTCCAGGTTGGCTCATAAGAAAGTATGTTATATGCATGCCTTGGCAACTGGTCTGAATCAATTTTCTTGACCCTATTGGCCTGTCCTACTACAAGTCTTGAAGAAAATCATTTGATTCACACACAATAATGTCCCTGAAGTCTGAAGTGCATACCAGGCTACCCTCATTCTCTCCTCAGGAACAACCTGTTCATCAAATTCCTTATCAGATTATCAACTTCAATAGATCTGAAGTCTACTCAAGTGTTGACATTCTACCTGAAATGCCTTAATTTTCTATGAAACTATTTTTGTTACAATACACTTAAAGTATATTTAAAGAAATACTGGTAAGCTTCCAAAGAGAAGTTTTTTAATTGCAAATATTTTCTCAATGGCACAAAATTATTATCATCAATATTTGGTTATTTAATATGCAATGTGAATTATAAACCATTCCTTTAATTAATTGCTGATACATTATTTACTGTACTAAAATCATGAGCAATGAATGTGAAGAGTGATGAAAATTTGCGTTATAGTAGTGCCTAGGAAATTTCAACTCTTATGTGTTTGAAGAGTTATATGCAGCATGTGTTCTCTTTTTGAGTATTGAAATGCTAAGAAAGTGGTTTTAACTAATAAAAATTCAAAGAGAGCATGAGTTTTACAGTAAAATATGTACATAAATATGTAATATGCACATACAAAATCACTATGGAACATGGTGATTTGATTGTAGAAGAAGGAAAACACATATCTAGTTCTACAACTGTCATCAATCAGAGATAATAGCTTGCTTTCTGTGACTGAAGACAGAAAGAAAGAAAAAAAGAAAGAAAGAGTGGAAGGAGAGAGGGAGGGATCTAGGAATTGTGGAATAGGAAGGAGGGAATGAAGGAAGGAACAAAGGAAGGAAAAGACAACCCAAAATTAATATTGAATGAATTCCTAAATGTGATGCTGGATATATATTCCTTTTATTTTAGCTTCGGTTAAGTTCTCTTTGGTTCTTCTGTCTTCTATTTTTCAGCTCTATTACTATGCTTGTACTTTATACTGTGTCAAGCAGGGCCTGAAGAAACATAAGACAAGTGTTTTTCTTCTGTTCTCTGTCTACTTATTCTACCTACACAAAACACAAAAACAAAATGAGAGCCTGTGACTCCTCAGCTGACTTTATTTGTTGTAAGTCTTTAATCAAAAACCAAGAAGGACTTTACTAGAAAACTACAAAATAATAATTATTTTAACATAAATGAAGATAATGGTATAATAATTGCGTTTTGCTCTTTGTGTAATAATGAAAAGACCATTTATTTAGTCCTTGTATTCAAATCTCTGCAATCATTTATTTCCATATGTTATTCTTCGGTCAACTACTATTTTAGTCTATTTTAAAATGAAATAATACTTAGCATGCCAGAGTGTAATAGAAATTCAAACCCTCTCACGCTTTAGAGGTTGTTTACTCGCTATGATGTGACAGCCGTTTGGCATGATTCTCAGACCTAGTTTCACAATGGTTGAACAGTCTTGATCTTCCTTTTCGCAGCTTCTCTGGCATTGGATAAGTGGTGCTGAATTCAGATGTTTGTGTCCCCTTCTGCTTCCCTCTGCATGATCTCCTAGCCTGTCACAGGCTCTCTGCCTCTCCAGTACATCAGGTGATGAGGAAAGTCTGCAAGTTTTCAATTTGTGCTGTCAGCAGCTGTGTTCAGGAAAGTGAGCAGTGGCAGCAGTGGAAACAGACCGCACGTTATCTGCTGGTTTCACAGGCTTCCGCATGGAATCGGTAAGCTGCTGTCAGTAGGAATGTCATCATTCTTCACACAATAGGGTCATATCAAAATGGGTGTAAGTCAAATAATTACCTTTAGAGAACATTGGAATCACTCCCCAGTGTCAACATTGAAATAACCACATGCTGTATATAAGAATACATATCCAATTATTTGTGTTTCAATTTTAAAGGGTTTTTTGAGACACGACCACACTTCTTCTGCAGTTGTTCATTTAATATCAGTTCATAGATAATGTGTCCATGATCCTGTGCATGGACTTTTCTAATTTTGCTTCACTTTTAAGTTGTGGAACTAAATAGAAGAGACTGGATTTCATAGATAGGTGCACAAAGAGATGGGCTTTCTGTACTTTGCTTCAGTAGACATTCAAATAGGACACACACACACACAACAAACACACAACACACAACACACAAACAACACACACACACATACAACACACACACCATACACATGTACACATACTCATGCAAGAAAAGTTGTTTATATATCAAGTATATTTTTCACTGGAGAATTTATTTCATAACAATGAATTATCTTTGGGATTAAGTTCACATGTTCTTCCTTCAGATGTTGCATTTGACTGAAACTTAAAAGTAGATGCTTTCTCGTATTTATTGCACTGTCACAAGATTCATTATTGTGTATCAGGAAAAAATAATTACATTAATTATAATGAAATATTTGCTTACTAGTAGAATTATCAGTGTTTTTCTTTGTTAACATTCTTGTTACAAAGTTAAATCTGCATATTTTATACAGTACAGCAGGAATGGTCGCCTCTTTGTTCTTTCTTTTTCTTTTATCACTACCCCCTGCATATAGAGATCTTTAAACGAATTTGCACCATAGGCTCTCCAAACAAATGTCCTGCAATTATCATTTCTCTAGGGAGTTTGCTTCTCTCAGGACTCTTACCACCCTTTCTCTATCCACTTTCTACTACCTCAGTTCTGAAGCTTACTGAAACACATGATTGAAACATGGTTGAGGCAGGTTGAAGAACATGATACTTCCTCCCTAGGAAATTACCAGTAACTGGATGGTGGCATGCATCTGCTTCTCTCAGAGAGACACCTCAGCTCTTTAAGTTTGTCTCCTTGTTTTTTGTCTTGAAACATTAATACATGTTCCTTATGTCTTCTTTCTTTAAGTGCAGCATCTGAGCTATTAAAACAAATAACGAAGACAATCAACAACTGTTTGCAGTAGCTGCAATGTCTCCAAAAGACAAGTCTCAAGTGATGACGTAGTTGTTAAAGAGGATCTGCCAAGTACCAGGAATAACAATGAAAAAGAGCCATGACATCACCCTTTCCTTCAGCTCAGCATGACAGCAAAAGCACTATGGGTTGGTGTAGATGTAACCAACCGTCTTACAGACGTCTACACAGAGCCAATGTAAAGATAAAAGCCCAAGAGGTCAGAGCTAAGAGCCTTACCCACCTGCTTCAGCTAGCCTCTTCAGCCAAGAGACCTCTCTGAAAAGGGAGCCACTACCTGTCTGTTTGTCTTTAAATACACTCTCTGTTCTGCTCTCTCATTGGTTGTAAACCCAGCCACATGACTGCCTCGTCACTGCCTGTCTGTATAGACCTCCAGACACACATTGGAGCGTGTGTCTCCAATGCTGGCTGTATCCTTGAACACACAGAGATCTACCTAGCTCTGCCTACCAAGTACTGGGATTAAAGGCGTGCACCTCCTTCAGCAAATCCTACCGGCGTGCACCACCACAACTGGCTTTCGCTATGGCTTGCTAATAGCTCTGACCCCTATGCAACTTTATTTATTAACATACAAATAAAATCACATTTCAGTACAAATAAAATACCACTCTAGGTTGGTCCAAGAGTGAAGCACTCTTTCTCCAGGTCCAAGTCAAGGACACCATCACCTTTCAAGAAGAAACTGGGCACACCATTTCTTGCCCTCTGGCTCCCCACCTACAAGCCAGAGCAGCTCAAAATTCGTGGCTCCTCCCCTCCTTTATCAGTCTCCAGTCACACAATGGAAGCTCTAGTCCAGGCAGAGCTTGCCAGATGCGCTGGTGGCACAGATTGCCCTCATTTCCTGTCATTTGTTATGGGTTCTGCACCCAAAGAACAGGGGTGATTGCTTCAGTTCAGAAAAGTATTCTCAGGACAGAGGTGCCTCTAAGAGAAACTGTGCCCGATTTCTGGTTCATAGTTCTGGTCCTACAGTTTTTTCTTAGAGGGTGTAGAAGCAAGTGGTTAGTGTGAAGTCTAAAGCACTCGCTGTTGTCACGGATTTTATTTGAAAGAGACTCTAGTAAAGTTCCATCCCAAAGCAGGCAGGATTACTAATATTTGTCATCCAAACCCCAGAGAAGCTGAGGCAGAAGGATTACTATGCATTTGAGGCCACTTTAGACCTTACAGTGAGTTAAAGCCAGTCTGGGATGGAGTGGAAAAATCTGTCTCAAACAAAATATTGACGGTTTTGACAGCACTCGCTTGGGTTGTGAGATCTTCGCTGCGGAGCTCTATGAAGGAAGTAAACTAAAGTATGGGCCATTTGATTTAATGCAGCTAAAAACAGCCTTTCTGAGGTCAGAACAAGTCTTAAAGAATTTACTCAAATACTGTCACCTTTGTACATATTAGGTAAGCAACAGCGTGTTTACATGCTCTTTTAAATACATATTTTAACCAATTTACCTTTTATTATCTGTTATTTCTTAAGTTTACATTTATATAACTATTTTGTTTAAAGAACAATATTTGAAGTAGTGTTCCAACTGTATTTTCTCCATACAAAATTCCATGGATTTTGTATGTGTAAAATAACAGACCAAGAAAATTCATGAGAACTATTTAATACATATGTACTCATATATATGGCCTTTTGAAAATACTGGACAATGTTAGTCATTACATAGGTAAAACATAAAAATAAATTTGAACAATAGAATATGTAATATTATGACTATTATTTATATAATTGTACTTATTAATTTATATTATTTATAAATAAAATAACAATATTTTGATTAAATGTTTATTAATAGAAGTGATAACTTGTAGATTTTTGAGTTATTTGATGTGTTCATATTTCTAACAGTGGAAAGATACTTCTCATGAAGCATATTAATAATAAAATATACACTATATTTATTAAATAACCATGTTATGGTTTTGCATCTGATCTAATTATGTATATATATACATACATACATATATATTAAATCTTAAACACTTTCATACTTTCAGACAGAAACAAGTATATCAAACAGTACTCAGTGTGGAGAAAGACAAATATAATAATATTTATAATATTTATAATAATAAAGATAATACTTAGATGTATTGAAAATATCCATCCTTTACATTTAACAGGTCTTATCATTATTAAGATTCAGAAATTAAACAAGAAAAATAAAGTACTCCATAGAGGTATAGTATAATAAAAGATTTGGCATAAAAATAATTAGTAAGATATTCTACTTCATCCTTACTTAATTATAAATTCAAAGTCACCACAATTATATATTTTTGGATTTTTTTGTTACTGAAACCATACTCTAAAATAGAATTTCCATATTGAATATGAATATGATAATCTACAGATAGAGACTGAAATTATTCACCATAACACAAAGTGACAGCATCTTGAAAACAAAACACTAATGACATCTTTGCATCATTGCTTTAGAACAATGATATACTACTAATTTCTGGTAGAAGTATTATGAATATTCTATTGTTCAGAGTCCCAGGGGTGAGGGTGCTTTATAGTTTGGACTATGACATCCCCTCTATGCAGGCTATTAAATACACAATTCTCCTCACATCCACTCTTCTTGGAAGAATTGCTACTTTTCAATATACATGAGGAATCTCAGGATCCAAGGGGAAAAATGACCCTGGACAATACAGGAACAAGCGCTTCTGCTTTGTAATAGACTGGGCTTAGTGACTTTAACAGTAGTGCTCTGGAGACAGAGGCAGAGAGATCTCTGTGAGTTCAAGTCCAGTCTGTGCACATTTTGATTTGGAGGCCAGCTGGGGCTACATGAAGAGAAACTCTGTCAGCATCATGAATCATGAAAAAGTGACTTATGCAAGCTGTGGCAATAACAGGCTGCGTAAGATGTACAATATGGGGGAACAGTTGACACAGAAAACATCGAGGGGAAATGGAAAGAGCAGAGTTAGTAGGAAATTACTTAGGCACTGATATGGATTGTCTTGGAAAATAACTTATTTGATACTTTTTTTTTTCTGATTCTCAGAAAGAAAACTTCCCTTAAGCTCATGTACCCAACAAAACGAGGACAGTCTCAGCAGGAACTGAAGCTTCTCAAGTTTTGTAAGGATCCAGAAATGTAGCAGCAAGGACAATAACCTTAACGTTAGAGTGTAGCTTTTATAAACCCAGTGGCATACAGTCAGTACTCTGACTCCCAGGACACCAGGCTTACACTATTACAAAGGAATTCATGAGAAGATCATCCTACTTACACAGTTCAAACGTACTCTAACTTAACAAAACTTGAACTTACTGTTCCTACATTCATTTTCAACCCTGTAGAAACTCAAAAACTGAATAGGTTAAAACAGTATTCATACAGGATGGCCATGTCCAGTTCAGCTGGAACTTGACCCAAATAGGAGTGGAATGAAGGAAGGACAGACACACAGACCCATATACAGAAAGTCTGGAGTCTGGTGGCATAGTGCACTGTGATGGAGTGCTATCAGTTACCTCAACAACCAGAAACCTTAGTGCACTTACTATGTCCAGCACAGGGAGAGGGGTTAGTCAGTGTCTGTAGGACCTGTGTAGAAGCTAACAATTTCAGGCTCTAAACTTTCAAGAGGAGGAAGCTGTCAATGGTTCACAAGTACTCCTACTTGAACCTAAGTGAGGCTTGAAGGCTTTGCCATTCTTAGCCCTACTTGTATTAGGAAGGCTTTGCCAGTTTCCTGTGGTTCTGAGTCACTGGTCCTTGACATGGCCCTGCCCATGTCGACAACACACATTACTTAATGCTTCCTGTGGTCTTATCCATTCACTCAGGGGGTTACCTCTCTTCTGCACATTTTCCCCATTTGTTCTTAGATGTTCATGATGAATCCTCATTCTTAACGGAGAGAGATTACTCTAACGCTCAAGACCAGACTGAGTAGAGAAAACAAAACAGCAGGATGTCTGGCCTGGGTAATTTATGTTATCCTGCTCAAAAACTGGAAAAAAAAAAGCCTAAATCAGCAAGGTGCTGCCTCTTCTATATGCCTCTCTCAGGCTGATTTTAAGAAACAAGTTACAATGATCAGCTTCCGAAGCCTGGATTCCCACCAAGAGGAAGGGCTGAGTCCCCAAGGCTATGCCTAACCAGCCTGGCAGTGCACACATGCTCTCACCTTAGAGGGTACTAGTCACCCCAGACTCCTGATGTAGCATGGCACCACAGGATTGCCTCAGCCAAAGGAGAGGAACGTGGGCAATAATGTCTGAGCACAATTCTTGTAGGCCCTCAAGAATATTAGTTAGCAAGGTTTTATTTTGTTTATTTTTAAATTTTTTCCTTGTTTGCCAATTTTCTCCATACTTTTAGGATGGCTGTTTGTTGGTAACATGATAACAAAAGTGTGGTTGGATTCTAACTCCTACAGAACCAGAGTGGTCCGGTCTCAGAGGTGCAACTCTGTGTCCAGTTTCATAGAAATGGCCCTCCTGTGGGGAATGACCCCAGATCTATGGAATTACATAAAGGCTCCAGGAACTGAAAATGAAAATGGAAATACACTGGAGTCCTTAGGCTGTGTATCTATCTCTCAATCCTTCAGTTTCTTAAGCAGCCACATTTACTGTCCCTTCTGGAAACCAAGGGCATGTCTCCTAAGTACAGCCTAAGAACCAATGAAGTTGTAATGCTTTCTAACTTACTTTTGAGGTTAACCAAAATCTTCAAAGAATCAAGATATAACTACTTATCTCTGGATTTCATTTGTCCCCAAAAAATCTCTTTCAAATCACTAATATATAACTTCTTATCTTGTAGATTCTATTTGTACAAAGTTTTACATCTGATAAATAGAATTGTGATCCTCATTTACTTTAACTTTATGTTTTACCTTTATTTGTGTGTTTCTGTAGGGAGTGTTTCTTCCTATGACCAGATGTGAGTTCCTCATATTCCCTGTGTCTGCTTTAAGTGTCATTTACTGTGATCTGCAGTTTTGCACCGTGATATGACTAAGGACGTAAGATAATACAGACAAGTCAGAAACACAGAATATCTGGGGCTGGGGGGAATGTGTTCATTCTGGGGAGCAATCAACCACTTCAACAACCTGGAATCTCAACGTATTTATTATGTTCATAAGGGGAGTTTTTAGCTAGCTACATCATAATTATGTCTTGAAATCCTTTCATTTTCTCCCTAAAGCAAATGTCTTCATTGAGCCAATAATGTATTATACTTAGGCTGCTACCATACTCACGTGG
>CABHPH010159313.1:0-34151 GCA_902168325.1 Peromyscus nudipes | reverse complement strand
TATATACATATATAGCCACTATGCAAATATATACATGATATGCATATGTTTACATGTGTGTACATGCATACTCAAATTATAATATATATATATGGTTATCTACATGGAATATCTTTGTTAACTATTGTTAAAGGGTAATATGCACATTTTAGAATCCTAGAAAAGTTAATGAATCCCTTCATATAACAAAGGAATTGATTGGTGAAAACTTCCAATGATCTAGTGGTGAGGGGAGAGGTGAGTGAAAAGGAAGCAGTGGGTAATTGAGCCTGGAAACCCCTTCAGTCTGAAAGAGGGAGAAAAAAACCATATGTGAATGGAAATAAGGATTGGTGTAAATGCGGGGAAACAGGTGAAATTTATTTCTGTTGCCAGGATAATTTAGCATTTCTCATGCGTCCTGAAAAACTTCACTAATGAAGTAGATTGTGGTTTAAGGATTTTCATGTTTATATATTACAGCAAAATAATCCAGCTTGCTGGAGTGACACACTGTTGTCACTCTCACCAAATACAGAGACATAGCGACAAATATATGGTACCTGAACTTTATTCTAGCTGTTTATTGATTCTGGTTATTAAGAACAAGATGCAGCACTCTCTTTTGGCACAAGACACAGAAGGCATTGTTGAAGGTAGCCACTGAGGGACTCTCCTGGCAGGGATATAGATGGGTGACTTAATCCATATTTTAAATGATGAGCAAGCAGCTAAAACACAGTGGGTGTCGGCACTGAGGTCTTCCCTTGCACACTACCATTCACCAAACAAGCTTCCACTTCACATTCACATTCACCAAACAAGCTTCCACTTCAAGTTCCTGCTGATGAGTTTCAGGACATGGACAACTCCTTAAAAAGTAGTGGTGTGTGTGTGTGTGTGTGTGTGTGTGTGTGTGTGTGTGTGTGCCCTTGTGTTCTCTTGTTCATAGTTTATGTTCACATGTGTACTTGTGGAGGTTAGACGTCAGCCTCCAGTGTCTCTTATTGATATGGAGGGTACTGAATATGCTAGGCTTGCTGGCCTTCCTGGCTGGGATTATAAGCATGTGCCACCATGCATACATAGACTTTTATGTGAGCTCTGAGTGTTTATGTCAGCCCTTCATGCTTGCAAGGCATACACTTTACCAGCTGAGCTACCTCTGCAGATCAGGAAGCTGTGTTTGCTGTTACAGACCTGGGCTCTTTAGACACAGGCTTTCTTTTTCAGGTGACACCAATGGCATCAGGTCTCATGGAATGGTATGTCCATTCTCAACACCTCAGACCACAGCTTGTCAACAGTCTGAGTTTATGCCCCAGCTCTCATCCATTAACTAGAGTGGTGTTTGATCTCTATATGGCTTTAAAATAAATAAAACTGCCTACATTTAAAAACTGGGAAATGACATAAGCTACATCCTAGTAATTTAATATCCTCTTATTATATAAAATATAATATAAAATCAGTATACAAATATCTTTTGTATTTAAAAGCACATACTTCTTATGGTTAATTTTTTATTATACAGTAAAATATTTTAAAGGCTCTTATAAGCTTATAAAGTTGTTTACTACTTTTCAATGAAAATTCTCTGAGATCTTAGTGTACGGTTTTAGCCACTTCTTTTTAAAAATATATGAAGATGTTATAGTTAAGTCTGATAAGCAAGTCATTATGGGCCTCTAAAGAAGCTAACCTACAGTTTAATCAGACTGATGATGATCCAACAGAGTATTTGGACTGCAGCTCAGTTCAAAACTCTAGTTACTGTTCTTTTGTTGTCAGTGTGTTTATGTGTTTTTCTCAGTTCTCTTTGCTTTTCTTCTTTTCCTTTCTTTTCTTTTTTATTTGAAAATAATTATTTTCATACAATATATTCTGTTCATAGTTTCTCCTCCCTCATCTCCTCCCTCATCTCCTCCCTCATCTCCTACTTCATCTCCTCCCTCATCTCCTCCCTCCCTAGGTAACTCCATGCCATCGTTCCCATTTTCATAATTTAGATAAAGACACCATAAGGTGACATATGTTGCCTATTTTTCTTTTATCTATCTATCTATCTATCTATCTATCTATCTATCTATCTATCTATCTATCTATCAATCATCTATCTAGCATACATCTATCTATCTCTCTATCTATCTATCTATCTATCTATCTATCATCTGTCTGTCTATCTCTCTCTCTATCTATCTATCTATCTATCTATCTATCTATCTATCTATCATCTATCTATCTATCTGTCTCTATCTATCTATCTATCTGTCTGTCTGTCTGTCTATCTCTCTATCTGTCTATCTATCTATCTATCTATCTATCTATCTATCTATCTATCTATCTATCTATCTATCTATCCTCTACCTATCAATTTTTGATGCTGGGAAACCAGCTGAACCCAGGCCAAGGCTTTGATGGGCAAAATCTATACTGCATCATTCCCAGAGCTATAATCCCTGTCATTCTGGGTAGGTATGTTGGCCTAATTGCTAGACTAAACCGATGGTATGTCAAATAGTCAAAGGAGGCATCCATTTTAGGGCATGTATTAAATAAAATGGATTATTGTGTTACGGCCTCATATATCTTGTGAAAATTAATAGCAAATAGGATACATTCTGTGAACAGAATTTATCATCTCATCTTTCTTGTTCATGAATATATTCTGAGACAGATTTATCTAAAGTTTTCTGAAAGTCAAGGTGAGAGAATCATGTGTTTGGTTGTGGAGGAAAGCAGTTAGGCAGCCTGGCATCCCGTCCTTTAGTACATGCACTCCGACTTTGTAATCCTCTGAGGCACAAGTCCATCCACAGTTAATCATACTCTGAGCTTGTGTCATAATTTGGCATTTTAAAAAATAAAATTAAAAAATTCGGGAGGAGTTTTCTATATGATTGATCAATTGAGTCTGTCAAGATCTACATTGAAGTAATTGTCTAAAACACAAAAGTACCAACAATGGTAAGTTTCAGAATCTGAAATGGGCGCTTATTATGCACAGATGGCATAATGCATTTACATTTTCCAAAAGTCAATGGTGTGAAAACAGCAGGAACTCTGCTGATTTGTCTACCTCACAGCTGATTCTCACATAATTCAGGACAGGGCAAGGTGGATGATCATCCCACACTGAATAACAGTAACATGTCTCAGCCACACTTAGGGGCATGACTTTTACAAATAAACTCTAAGGATCAGTTTTTTCCTTTTATATTTGAATATTGATCATTTCTGGGTTTCAATAGATGTGATTTTAGTCCTACTGCAAGTTATTCATTAGAGTTGAAAGCTCTCAGAAGCCATCAACGCATTGCTGACCTCTCCCACCTCCATCCCTTATTCTTAATCACAGCTACTGAAAGTGCCTATTAGGCTCCTGACATGCAGCAAACTTCAACAAAGGCGAAAACAAGCCTTTGAGATTCTGAGAGATTCTAATTGTTCCTGGGGAAAAAGTCAGTAAACATTAAAATGTGAGACTCTGCTTGGATCCTGACCCGAGCAGCCTCTGCGGTGTGTAACTCGTAATTTGAGGACCAGCTTGCAACACACATATCTTAAGCATTCTGAACAGGAGGTGAAGCAGTCCATAGAGCTTCCTCCTCATACATTAACTCTTTCTCATGATTGAGAAAAGCAAATCCTCTAGAGCTTTCTACCGGCAGGTGTTCTAAATGGCTGCCAATCATATGCATCGATATTTTCCAACACAGAGCATGTGTGTTTGAGGTCGGATTGCTTTACATAGCAAGCTTTTGAGAGGATGGTTGTTGAAATATATCTGTGTGTTCAAGCTTGTTTTGCAAATGCTAAGCACATTAAGCTTCCTCAGGGTTGAAGTTATTGCCATGGAAACACTGCCAGTTAATAACTGTGCCTGACTTCTTGTATCACTGTGTCAGATACTAGTCAATGAATAGAAACGGACCTTTCGCTTTTGCTGTGTTACATACTCAGAGGGACCCCAGAAGAGAAGCTAGTGCAGAGCTGATAAAGAGTGACCATGTTGGTCTTTTTGCTGGTATCATCTTAAAAGCAGTTTTCTATTACTGAGAAGTCTGGCAAAGAAAGAACCTTTGAGAAAGCCTGGGATAGGAACGCTCAGAGGCCATGTTTTTAGAATGAAAAAGAGATTCCAGACAATTCTCAAGTCCTGAGGTCTCACTCTCTTATGTGTAACATCACATAGTGATTCTGCCTCTGATGGAAGGACATTTGGGTGTGTTTCATTGGTTATAGTCACCTGCAAAGAAAGAGCAGCTGATGTCTTGGGTTCAAGTTGTCTCTGAGACTGACCTCTCATGCTGAATTCATAGACTGACTTTACACCATGGCATGACTTCTTCTGCAGTTGCATTTTACAGACAGAATGAGCTGATGGTGCTCATATGTGTATCATACTCTGGGCTGACCTGCTCTAAACAACTAAATCAGTGTTCTAGGGTTTCTCTGCATGCATACTTTGCTCTTGTTTACTTTTTTAGGCTGGGCCAGCCCACCATTGTCTCCTAAATCCTAGGGAGCAGACAAACAGACTCCTTGGATTTTTGACAAAGATATCCAGAATGGAGATGCAGAGCTTTCCTGAAGAGCCTGGCTGTGTGACTCAGTGTGGTTCTTGAATCCACAGTGTTTCCTTCTTCAGGACTCCTCCAGCTCTCATGAAGAACTGTAACATTAGTCTGCATTTTCCCACAGGCTCCAGTGCACTGGAACAAACATTAGGTCTTGAGAACATAGCCACCACCTTCACCTCTTCTGACTACAGGTGGTCGGGAGCCATTCTTTTCTGTCTTTCTGAAACTGCTAAATGCTTTATTATTATTGATTTTGTTGGAAATGTCAAGTATAAAAAGTAAATGCTGTTTTTCAAGCTACTTCTTGTAGGATGAGGTAATGTCCTAAAGACAAAGAGAAGACTCTAGCTATTGCCCAGCCCTGGGTTCTCTAGATGCTGTGTCACCAAACAGAAGCATCAGCCTGGCAGGTGCTCACCTAGGAAATCTTGCTGCTCCTATGGCATTTGAAACTAATGCAATAAGCTCATTCTATTGCAATTGTTTTTGCTTTCGCTGTGAGAAACAGTCTTGTGTCTCTGACCCAAGGGTGTTGTGCTTTCTCAAGTATCTATGGGGCTGTGTCAAGAAGACATCACTGTATGAGAAGGGAAAACACTTCAGAGACTTCAGAGACACTGACACAGAGTTCTATGGTCTTCTTAAAACACAATTATAAAAAACAAAGTGTTTGGAGAAAAGAGTTCTTATCCAAGTTCTGCCATAGATGAGTTACAACAAGAATGGTTGTTAATTCTTCCTGCAGTAATTTCTCCACATCTAAAATGAGGGGAGGATCTAGAAGGTGAACTAGATGATGGAGGTTTTATGGACAGTATCTTATAGGCAGCATTCTTGTCTTACAAAGTCTTTGTTGCATCCTTTCTTCTAAGAGTCAGCACATCTTGTAAATACTGACAATATAAAATTTATATTCTACTTAGCCTGTGGGACTTGGGAATCTTTTAGCAAACTTTAATCATTCATTTTTCCTTAGCATGCTCCAATTTTATATCAAAGGATATGCATATGTTCTCTGTATGTGTGATGCCTTATTTAGTGAGGATAATTTCTCACCAGATTCAAAATTCAGAACTAATTTTGAGTATCTCTAGGGTTAGTTCAATTTTGATAATTTTCATATCCTGATATTTGGAGAATTATATAATACAGACATATTTGGAAGATAAGCTATATCCTCTATTTACCACAGAATCCTTCTGAGATTAAGTCTATGATGTGATAATTTTTGAAGAAGAAAGAAAAACAGAATTTAGAAGGCTGATGTGTTCCCTGAGCTACTCCACTTTCCACATCATAAGCTAAGTGCTGGGTGTTCTTCAGAGATGTTTTCTGCTAAGCCAATGCCACTGCACTCTACAGTCTATGCTCATGGGGAGTCCAGTATATCTTGAAACAATCAAAGCACTAATTATTTTGTCTCCACAAAAACAATTAAGAAGTGTCCATAACACATAAACCTCTGTAAAATAACACCAATATATTTCCATTGTAATCCTGTGAGCTTTGAGGGCACAGGTAAGACCAAAGTCATCCTACCCCACCTCCATTATCCATGATTTTGTTTTTTGAGATTTTTGTTTTCTGAGTTGCCCCCTCGTCACCCATGGTCTGAAAAGGAATTTCTAGAATGGAAAATATTGAAAGACACACTCACATTTTACATTGTATATAATCCTGAGAGAATTACTTAAATTTGTGCTTTCACTCCATCTTCCTAAAGGAGTGTCCATATCATGTCCAACGACCCATCAGTCACATAGATTCTCTTGGTTCCCAGATCTCAAGCGCCTGTCTTCCAGTGGCCCCTAGTTTAATTAATGGTGGTCTTAAAGTACAGCAGAAATGATGGGAGGAAGGCACCAGGCACTTCCATGCAGCTAAGCCTGGCCATGCCATTGAAGATTAGAGATGCATCATTGCTAATTGGAGAATACAGACTTTAAGAAGTATTTACAAAAGGAGGAATGGAGAACCCTCTTCTTCCCTCTTTAGCAAGAAACATAGAAACAACACCTGGATTATTATGGCCATCTTTGACCTTGGGTGACCTTGGGAGGGGATGCTTGCTATTGGAATAGGAACATGGAGATGGGAGCTACTATATACTGTGATGATATTCTGGCATTCAGCTATCAACTGTATATTTTCATGCATGAGGGACACAGAGCTGTGTTTTCTTAGGTCATTATTTCTTTTGCATTTTGTGGCTTACGACTCTTCCTAGTCTCAGGAAATAAAGATGTGTTAGAAAACTGGTCTAAAATGTTCTTTACTGAATTTTGACTTTGTCAGTTCTTTCCTCATCTCACAGGATTTTAGTATTAATGAATAAAAATGATGAATTAGGTTTTGGAAAATCCCTGCCCTCTGCTTTACTTTGATAGAATCTTAGTGGTAAAATAAAATATCCATAATAATTTTCTTTTATTCCTAGACCTTTGGTTTAGACAGTGAGAGTTTTAAAATCATTTTAAAGAAGACAAATGTTAGAATTTTAAAGCTGTACAGGATCACCCATGAAGAAGCCTATGGCATGGGTGCAACCATCTGAGAGCTGTCTGCACTCAGTCCTCAACCTAGCCCCTGTGAAGTAAGGTGCATGAGTAAGCCAGGAGGTGTGAGAAGGGGTGTTATCAGTGCACACAATGCTGTAATCAACATGAGGGACTCTCACAAACATATGCACACACACACACACACACACACTGTTTCCCTCGGTGTGGTCATTGGTTCATTTCCAGCTGACATTGCACTCTCCTCTATCAACAATACTGACAACAACAACAACACAACATGTTATCTCCTACCGAGTTCAGCTACTGTGAAGTTGTGAGTGCTGCAGTGCTGACTCACAGTCCTTGCCGTCTCCCATTTGGATGTGCACCCTTTGAACTCCTGAAACCACGGTGATCTGAGTCCAGGCTGTTGTGATTCACTCTGTATTGCCTTATTCACTAACTGAGCTTAGATGGTAAAGCTGACTCTAAACCAGCTCACCCCAGCAGAGCCTTTACTTTTCCCGTCTTTGTGTGTACACACACAGGCATCTGCGTTAGACTTACTAACAAAACAAAGCAAAAGGAACAACACAACAAACACCCTTTTGCCAGCTTAAAAGTCTCTCGGTCTGGATCTGGTGGCAGTGCACACCTAGGCCAGAGAATTCCTTGGCTACAATAAACCGTAACTAAATGATAAATTATCTTTATGGACTATTTTCTGAGAGATATAAATAACATTTATTAATCAGCTATATTCTTGTCATTATTAATCAGAGAATTCTTTAATCATAAGATAAGGTGTTATAAATCTACATATTGAGGTTCTCTCTTGATTTGTTCGGGGTCAAAAGTATTTAATTTTATTACATCACTCAGAGATGAAGACTTTTGTGCTTAAGTGTCTCTGGAGGGCTTTTTGCCACATCCTATATAATTTGAAAGCAAGAAAGATTGCCCCCCAAAATTACAGTATGAATTAGTGAGTAGATTAACAGTAGAGTACAAAAAAGTTGAAGAAGCATACATTAGTGAAAGGTTACATAGCTCATTAAGTAATGCAGCATTAATTAAATCACTCTTTGATCAGCATAAGAGTAATATAATTAATTTCACAAAAGAGTGAAATGACTGCTCCACTTTAAGTAATAATCAATGAAGGCATACACACCTCTAGACCACTGCACATGTGAGAGAGGATTGCCAGAGTGCGAGAGAAATGAAGGCTGAGATGTCCTGCCGTGGAGTGTCACAGCAGGGGACATCTTAGGAACCAAAGTGTTAGCATATTCTAGCAATTATATTTTGCTCTATGGCCACTCACAGTTTGAAAGCTCTTGATAGTATATGAATAGATGTTTGGGATGTGAACATTTTCATAACATTATTAAAAGCATCATTTCCTCCCAAGGTCATTCACTGCCTTCCTTCCTCCTGGGGCTATGGCTAGTGTACATTTAGTGAGAACCCTGCCGTGCTCCAGCCTCACGGGGTTTCTGTCATTCACTCCTATAGAGGAAAATCACCATGACACTGGAATGGGGAAGGCTATTTCTGGACAGGACCCTGAAGCACAGGAAAGAAAGGAAAAATAGAGAGATGGGATTTTGTCAAACTAAGAACCTTCTGTCAGCAAAAGAAACAACCAACAGAATAGAGAGACAACCCACAAATGAATGTGTTTGCAAACTACACTTGTAATAAAGGTTAGTAGATAGAATATATAAGGAACTGGAAAGCAAACAGCAGAGTGAAGAGAAAACCCACAGAGTGGGAGAAAGTGTTTGCAAACCACACTTCTAACAAGAGCCCAACATTACAATGTATAATGAACTCCCAAAACTTCACAAGCAGAAATAAAGATAAATGGTGCTAGATATTATTTTCAAAAAAGACATCTAAATGGCCAAGAGGAACATGGGGAAATACCTAACATCACTAACCACCAGGGAAATCAAAATCAAAATATAATGATGCACAAGCTCTCTCAGTAAGAATAGGTATTAACAAAGTGAAGAAGATATTTTCAGAGGAGGGTATGCAGAGGAGCCCACACACAATGAGACGATAACTTAGTAGGGTGATATGAAAAGACTAGCTAGTAACTTTGTAGCAGTAGAATGTGTGAGGCCATAGATTCCATACCTAGAAACATGGGGCGACAGGGATGGAAGGAGGAAGAGAAAGACAGGGAGAGAGAGAGAGAGAGAGACAGAGACAGAGACACAGAGACAGAGACAGAGAGACAGAGAGACAGAGACAGAGAGACACACACACAGAGAACAAGACCCAAAAGAAGCCATCATATGATCCAGGAGTCTCACAGTCACTAAGTATATATCCTAAATGAACTCTACTGGTTTGCTGACTGCTGCTTCATCTCTTATAGCAAAGAAATGAATAGAAATGCCCACCAACTGATAAACAGATCAGGAAAACATGTTTCATACATGCAACAGAATAGTATCCAGCCATATAAAAGGTGGAATCTGTCATCTGTGCTCACATGGATGGGCCTGGAGGTCATCATGTAGAGGAGTTGGGAGTAGAGCAGTGGTCACCAGAGGCCTGGGGGAGTAAGTGACACAAAGTTCCAACAGTGGGTTTAAGTTACAGCCTAGGAGAAGCAAGAATTTACAGTAGGACCATGGAGACAACGTGCGTATTCTAGGACACTATGGAAAAGTAGCTTCAACTTATCACTAGACAACAATGTGTAACTAGGGAGACAAATATGCTTAACGCAATTGAAAAATCTATGTTTCAAAATATTCTATGGTATCCTACAAACACACGTGACATTTATCAGGTAAAAGACACAGCCTTGAGACACTGGAACGCATAATCAAAGCCTGTTTTGCTTTGGAAGAGTGTAAGTGACTGTTCCCTGTGACAATATTATCAAATGTTTGGGAAAGGAAGTGAGTGGAGTGTTGTCACGGAATAGGATTCTGCAGAGACTCCTGGGAGATCCTCTTGCTTCTATCATGGTAAAACAATGGCAGTCTGCTTCTTGACCTACGACCACAGTTTGCTATAGCATCTCCACTTGTGTAATAACTGCACTGTCTTATTTTCCCACAAAGCTTCTTTCTCCTAGATTTTGGCACATACCTGGAAGGACTAGAAGTCACTTTCTCAAAGTCAGAAAATATTCTTAGGGGAAGAAAAGTTTTATTCATTCAAAACAAGCTTAGATAATCCAGCAAACAAAATACCCTCTGGGCAACCAATTCCATGACTAAGTGAGTATTTTTGAAAAGTAAGCCTGATTTTCCCCTATGAACTTATGAGAAAACCTTCTGACACATTTGAAATAAAACCTAGTCGCTTCTCAAATTGGCCATTTGCACTCCAGGGCCAACACTGTGAAAATGCATGGATTGCGTGGGTAATTCAATTGCATGTGGGATCGATGCAGGTGTGAAGGTCCCTGGTCAAAGGTTGGCCCTTAGGCTGTAACTTAATCAATTTGGGGTAAGTCAAGTTTGATTACATTTTCAGTGATGAAGCTTTCGAAAGCAATTTTGAGCTTGCCTATTCTGAGGCTGTTTGGTTCTGTCCCAAATCTATATTGTTGGTTACAGAGGCAGTTGCCCACCTACCTATCTTCTCTGGAGTTGATTGGATCTTGGAGTTGAGGGAAAAATGAGAAAAAGGGAAACAATGGGGAAGATCCAAAATGTACCAAAATTAAACAAACAAACAAAAGACAAGATAGATGAAACTTTTACTAATGGTATCAGAATGAGGGATGTTTTCATCCTCACCCCATTTTTTTGATAATTTAAACAATGAGAATAAAGGGAAGGAAAAAGTGAAGGAATACAGTGACAAAGGAAGTTCTAGGGAGAGTCCCACAGGATGAAACACACTGACACACATTGATTTCGGCAAAGCAATCCTGTTTCTTCAGGTGTAGCAAACAGTGTCAGAGAGGAGTGTCAGCAGGTGCCCTGCTCACCAGACAGACATAAACCCGCTCAACATATTCCTCCAGGCAAGTGAAATTTGTAAATTGTTGCTCACATCTCCTAAAATTTTAAGTAAGCCAAATTTGTGTCAACTCATAATACACCACTGGATTTAGAGCTTAAGATGAATTTGTTTTTGTTTATAGGTATATGTGTGTCTGCTCACATGTGTGCAGGTGCCTGTGGAAGCCAGAAGAGGGCAGTGGACCCTCTGGAGCTGGAGCTACAGGCTGCTGTGAGCTACCCCATGTTGGTGCTGGGAACCGAAGTCCTCTGAAGAACCAGCGACACTCTTGACAGCTGAGCATCTCTCCATCCCTGACAGCAGTTTGTGTATATTGCACAATACAAATCTATCCATACACTGCAACACTCCTCATGAGTCTTAGAGAAAATACAAACGTCACTGCAGTTGTAGCACTGACCAGATTCCTGCGAGTTTCCAAGAAATATGTTGTTAGTTCTTCCTTTTAAAAGTTCCAGAAAACTAATTCCTTCAATGTGGCTGACAGCGACCTGCTTGGCTCTGGCAGGAATCTCGGTCTGCCTCACTAATTAGGCAGTTCCACATGTGTGCTAATTGGTTTGAGTCTTTAACAAAATCAAAGGAAGGAAGAGTATGAATCGATCTAAAACCATATCTCTGAGCTAGGAGCTCAGTTGCTTCTTTGCATTAAAATTGTTGAACATTGAAGCTTGCCTTTTCTTTTTTCTTTTAAAGGTAAAATTGGAAAAGAATCCAAGCTATATAAATGCTGGTCATAGCAAAGATGAAATAACATTTCTTGCTTGATGTATCACCTCTCACTGAAGCACGCATTGGGCAGGTAGCTAACGTGTGTCTGTAGAGAAATTCCAATTGCACACCTCTGTGTAAGGAAGCCTCAGCCAGGCTGGATAGGCTCTCAGTGAGGAGCAGAGGTCTCCAGCAGTTGTAGGTACTACAAATGAATTCACAGTGCTTTGGAGAAAGTGTGTCCTATGGAGCTACCACCACTGCCGCAATAGTTACCCTTTCTTGCTTTTATCTGGAAATTAAAATGGTCTAAAGAAAAAATAAAAAGTAAAGCCAATTTCACTCCACTCTGTCTTTTTGAGGAAGGTCTAATAATTATGCCTTATACTAACCAAAGTGGGGGTTTGGTTACAGGGCACAGACAATGCTTTTGTTGGCATAAATGCCTGGGTCTCTTAATAGGGGGCCACATTTCCATTTTTCAGAGAAAGAAATGAAAACACAGAGGTCCAGGTTGACAAGCTGCTTATCTGCTGCCTACTGTGCATTGCCATGGTCTTTAGATCATGCTTCACATCTGGTCACAGCTGTAGGGAGCATGGTGAATTTTGGGGTGGGGTGGGGTGGTGTTCAGAGATCTCTCAGAAATAACAAGAAAGGAATATGGCAGCATCCTCCAGAAGGACACCTGGAAGTGCTTGGCTGTGGGAAGGGTCTGGTCATAGACTGTGGGCTCAAATGCTGCCATGGCTTCATTCTGCAAGAGTCCTCATAGCTGCAGCCCTCGTGTTCACAGGGCTGCCTTTGGGTCTCATTTATATTGCAGGACTAGGGTTGTACAAAATAACACAGAAAACCATTAGGTCCAAAGAAGGTCCTTTCAGATGCTGCAGGTCAGCAGAAAGGAAACTCTAAATGTAAAGAAAACTTCCCAGGGAACAGAATTCCCTGGAGAGGGCAGAGCATCAAGGTCAGTGCTGAAGCTGCCCTACATACCCTGAAACTCACCACAAAATCTAACACATTGAAATGTAAAATATTTTCAGTCAATAAAAATAATTTTGAGTTCACTGATAAAAATAGCAGAGAAAATATTAGTATAAATATACTTTCAAATTAACCAATACATTCTACTCTTTCTCTTTAATGTACAGTGTCCATAGGACCTTAGAGCATTATGTCTGATGAATGCGGGGATTCACATAGTCTTCTCGTTTTATAGATGAGGAGACTGAGACCACATAGGTGAGCATAAAGACCTCTTCACTTTAGGGCAGAATATCAATGATCTCAATAATGGACCTCTGGGATCTGGGTATATGGTGTGGATAAATTTTTACTTTTTAAGGTCCTTAATTCCCATAAACTTGCAGCCTTTCATGGTTCATTGATGACAGTGGCAAATATCAAAGTTCCTTCTCCCTCTCCCTCCTGACCCTTGGTCAGTTCTGGGCAGCATGTGCTGTTTACAGCAGATTGAAATCACTTGTCAAACTGCCTCTTAACCCAGGAGAAAGACAACGTAGAGTAATTAATCTCCTACAGCCTCTCTAATCAACCTGCCCACTCCCTCCACTCAGTACAAGTGAATGCTTATGTGCATGGCTGATTTAATTAATAATTCTAATAAGGATGGTATCATCATGATATGCAATGATGCATTAAGAAACAAAGTGAAGAACCAGCTTGTTTGCTTGGGTACCCAGAGAGACAAAGTTACAGCTGTTCAGTTTACATCGACTTTAGTCTATTTATGATCATCCTTCCACATTTCTATAATCTATAACAAAAAATGGAAAAGGAGGTGGATGTTTCATGTACACTTATTTTGTAACAGGTAGTGTGGGGGCTACTGTGTGTGTTCTATTTACTTTTATTATTTATTTTTGTGACACGTGATGTGTGTGTGTGTGTGTGTGTGTGTGCGTATGCCTGTGTGCAGGTGTGCATATGCATGTATGTGCTTGTTTATGGAGGTCAGAGGTTGACCTTAGGTGGCTTCCTTAGGTTCTCATGTTTATACACCAAGATTTAATCAACTGAGCCATTCCTCAGCCTTGTTCTATTTAATTTTAGAACCCTCCATAAAAACAAAGTATTCTTTCCTCTTGCATAGGAGAGATGTATAAGACTCAAAGATTGAGAGAACTGTCCAAAATCCTCCAGTTCAGATCTGCTTAACTCAAAGCTTTAGATGCTCAACTTGCAGAGTGTGTGAGCTTTGGATGCTTATGTGTGAGCTCTGCCTCATCTCCTTCAGTTTCCTCTTCTGTAAAGCAAAAGGTTTGTTCTAGAGTACAAGTTTTCAAATCAAATTCTTTGGAACTTCTGGCATTTTAGCAGGCTTCACTGTCAGAGTGCAGTGTGATAGTGAGAGAGAGAATGAAAAGATCTCCCAGGTTTAATTCTACACCAACCAAAGTGCTCCAATTCTCTTTGTTATACACACTCAACACTGCAACCTGTCATCCAATGTTGGACCATAAGGGAGATGATTGACCCATAGTTCTATAACAGTTCAGTGAGATCATAGCATCATCCAGTTGTGCATTCTCACATGCTCTTAGCAGTGTGGACAGAAAGACTCCTGTTGCAAAGTGGTATAAAGATGTCACAGTATAATGACAAATGCCAAACAATCCTTGAGAATTTTAATGAATGACTATGCTTCCTGCTCTCTCCCCTTTAAAAATGTAATGTGTATTGGAGTTTTGCCTGTATGTGTATCTGTGCACCATGTGCATGCAGTGCCCACAGAGGTCAGAAGAGGCTGTTGGATCCTCTGGGACTGGAGTTGATGGTTGTGACTTACTATTGGAGTGCTGAGTCCTCTGCAAGAGCAGACACTGTCTTTACCGCTAAGCCATCCCTCCAGCTCCCTTCTATGCTTCTTAACCATTGCTTAGAATTCACTCCCTCTACTTAGAAAAAATGACCTTAACATAAAGTATTCTGTAGCATTAGCCTGGCAGTAACCTCATATACATCTCACAATTACTATGTCTTGATGGCAGTCTTAATTTCTTCATTTTTCCCTTGCTTTGCTCGATTTAACCTCATGTTCTATTTATCATAGTTCTAGAACAACATGCTGCATCACACATGTACTACATAGCCTAGGTATGTAGTACCTTATATGATTGATATTTGTGTGAATATAGCCTGTGATGTTGGTGAATATGATGCATTTCTCAGAATTTACCCCCATCATTAAATTATATGTTACTGGACATAGCAAGAGATTGAAGAAGGTTTCATTTGGGAAAAGGAAGGATCCTCTTGCTTCACAAAGTGGAATCTGCCATGTCTGATCCTCCCTGTCTGCAGTTCTGCACTTCTACCCCTGGCACAAAGGGCTAGATTATGGCAGCATCTGTGCTTGCTTTTGCTGGTGGCAATCTGGTAGCCTGGACCACCCCAAGCTCCAGTGGTCTCTTCTATTGCCTTGGCTCATGAGAGGCCATCTTTTTTTGTGTGGTCCAGAAATGCTATATTTACCCATCTTCTTGAGAATTTACCCAATTTCTAGCCGTCAATTGGGGAGAGAAGATCTTCTTGCTTTTTTTCCTCCATTCTCACAAAGTTACATGCACTCACTCTGTGTTGATCTTGTCTGTATGGATCCAGACAGGATGCCATTGCATAGACTCCTGTTGCAATATCAGAGTCCACAAACAAGCCCCAAACTAATTCTTGTCAACACTTACTTTGAGAACACCTAGGAAAGCCTTCCTATTAACACCTCAAAGCCACAAGGATAAAGAACTTTGGGGTCATACATTGCAGTGTGTCCTCAGTAGTCTCCAAGGGTTGACTGATGCCAATCTTTCAGCAAAGATGAAATCCTACCCCTTTTAAGTTGTAGAAGCAAAGATCAGTTTTGATCTAGAATATAAAACTTTTAAACTGGTGGTATTGTCATTGTCTTCCAGGTGGGACCAACCACCTACATCAGGCTAAAGCAATGGGAGCCCACAGTAGCTTATTGGCATTTGGGGACATTTTAAGCAAGGGGAGAGCTGAAGCATTATTTTCTAGTAAAGAATAATCTGAAGTTGGCAAACCAGGCAACAAGGGCAGCTACCAGCATCAGTCTAGACCTAGTTGTCACACTCTGTCTCCTTTCACCTTTATTACTTCTATGGAGAAGCTACCAACTGAGCTTTTCATTTCAAATGAAGACATTTTCCATCAAATTATATAGGCTGAGAATAAATAATCTCTTAGAGGTTTTCTGGAGAGTGAAAAAGTAATTCTTGTGAAAGCATTTAATATTGGAAATTCATTTTGGTCTCCAGCAGGGTAGTCAAGGCAGGGAAGAGTTTTGTTGCGAAATGTGAGGTTTTAATGTATAATGCTGAAGAGAACGCTGTGTGTCTTTGAACAGATATAGGCACATAGGCAAGAAGGCCTCATAACATTGCCAGGACTTATCTTCCAGAAAAGATCCACAAGATACTTGGGATCCTATTTACAGGGTGGTTGGCATCTGTATATCACAGGGATGTCCCTATCTAGTCTGTAACTGAAAACAGCTTCTCTGTTACTTTTCAGGCTGGACTTGCCCCCTGCATGTTCACACACTGGGTCTCAGGAGAAAGCTGCATTATCGGAAAGCTATGTGGATTATAAGCATACTTGCTTCTGCAGCATTCTTCTGTTCCAATCAATTCCTTCCTCAACTTCTCTATAGATGATGAACTTTTGGAAACATGCACCCTGAAGTCAACATATAGTTTTGGTGAGAAAGTAAGGAGCAAAGTTCTTGCAATGTGCAGTTTTCAGTTCTCAAAGACAGGATTATCGAGATGGAGTCCCTTCTAACATGCAGCCAGCACTTGAGGAATGGGACCCATAGATGGCAGGGTGAGATCACTCAGTTTCCTTCCTTCAAGGAACAGACACAGAATAATTCTTGTGTTTCTCATAACACAGGTGAAAACCAACAATAAAATATGGAGTTTTGAGTCCCAGAGTTTGTACTTAATAAGGAATTCTATTGTTGATAGTTGTCACACTGTTATCCTTTATGAATTGTATTAAGAATCTTTCCTAAGCCCTGAGCTACACAGGGCTGCAGAGCTCTCTCTCTCTCTCACTTTCTCTCTCCTGCTTTTCACTGTCTTTCTACCATCTATTTTCCCTCTCACTTGACAATGAGTACTCTTGTAGCAATTTGAAGTAATTTTATTGACAAAATTACTAAAAATCTCTGCTTAAAATAATAGTTCCTTTTACAACTGCAACCTAAAGCCTTAAGAGAAAGGGTTCTAAGGTGGCCAAATGTGGAAATCAAAGCCCTTCTTTGTTTCCTTCAGAGCCCAAATAGGAGGAAGAAGCAAGCTTCAAGTGGATGGGGGTGGTCTGCATAAAATAGGACTGATGTCTGGCTAGGAAACTCACTGAGGCCAGGGCATCAGCTTGGCAGGCCAGGGAACGACTGACAGGTACATGGACACTAGCCTGTTAGCCTAAGCAGACCAGGTGCTCTGTGGAAGCATCCAGAATGACAGCTCTGATTCTCCTTTATACAGCCTAACCTCCAGGAAATGAGGTCTTTACCCATATCTCAATTCCTTCATCTCTATTTAACCTCAGTCTATTGAAACTTGCCATCCACTCCCAGTTTTCCACAGAAATCGCTCTAGAGAAATCACTAACAACAGTGGCTCATCATCAGCCTTCCTCTGGATATCTTTCCTCCATGTGTTTCACTGTTCCTGTTTTTATGAGCAATCTGACCTGTTCTTATTGCTCAGTCTTCATCCTGTCCTGATATCTTCCAGAGTGTCTCTTTCCTAAACTCTATGTCAAACTGTCTACAGTATATTGTCTCAAATTAAAATGTCTGAAAATGAACTACTCATCTTCCCAAGTGCTAAAAGTGAGTCCCCTATCAATGCTCCTCTTCTGGTTAATGTCAACCACACTAACCACCAGGAGTCATCTGCTCCCTACCCTTTCCTATTCTCTGCAGATTTGGCCACTACTTCACACCTCTCAGTTTTCATCTTGGCTACTTTTTTGCATTATTTTTCTTTACCCACGTTATTTAAAGTTTGTGTGTGGCTTTAGAACCCACAAAGTCTAACAAAGTCTTTCAGAATCCAGATCTGCTCATATAATTCCTTCCTTAAAACTATTCAATGACTCCAAGCATAAAGTTGAAACATCTATTCAAGCCTGTCCCAACACTTGTCTATTAGTCCAAACTTTCTTCACAATCTTGCTTTTCTTACCCTTTACTGAAGCCCTAGGAAAGGACAGCATGTCCTCTGGTGGGTCTAGTTGTTCCATTCTTCCCTGCCATCACATGAGCTGTTCTACATGACTATTTATCTTTTACCATTGCCTCCTACCCAAGACCAACCAATTGTGCCCCTAGCTCTGGGAGTACAGACTCCTGTCTGGTTTGTGGTCATGATGTTATCATTTGGGCCATTGTACTCTATGCTCATGATTATCGTCGAGTTGAACTTTTGAAAATTCTGCCTCAGAGAATGAGAAAATGATAGCTCAGGTGGTGTATTGATATGCATATTGGTTGCTTAAAATTTAAATAGTGATTTCAGCTTTTCTAAGGGGACAGCCCCGTCAGAGCCCTTGAACCTGGATTAGGAGCCCCTTCTCTGCTCTAGAACAGCATTGTTGACTATTCTGCACTGGACTCATTTATCCCCCTGGTTCTTTACTCTCACTTTTCTGAGCTCCTTGAAGAGACATTATCTATCTACTTACTCTGCTCTCTCCAATACGTGGCCTATGGCTTTGAACATTGCAGGCCATCAACATACACATTTGAAAAGTGGGAGCCACTACTGAATCAGCCTCATGAGTGCCACATGGAACTGTGTGTTTGTTCTGTCTTCACACTTGGAAGATCCCAGATGCCTGAATCATTGCACTGTGGTCAGGCCATTTAATGAGGAATTAACATCCACAAATCCTGGTCCCTGCATTAAGAGAGGTATGAGGCAAGCTTATGAGTTAGATTTAGGAGATTGTTTCAAGTCTGCTTTCATGCAAGTGGATTGTTTACCAGAGAAGCCCTCAGGCAAGCAGTAGATAGACAGCCATCAGATAAGTCATTTATCCCCAGTATACCATAGTGTTCTTTCAGATGCATTGAACTAAGAGTTATATATGTAAGGATATAGTAACAATGACTACATTTACCAAATACCTCCTTTGTTCCAGAGTGAGGTGTATTAAAGGCATTATCAAATTCCTACCTTGTAAGGTGGGAACTATGATTACCCTCAGTTTACTAATGCATTAACTGAGGATTTGAAACCCATGAAACTTACATAAAGACACACATAGATGATGTGTAGTAAAACTTAGCTTCGAATAAGATCTGATTGACTCCCATGATGTAAAGCAGACATACACACATTCCCACATGTTCTGTTTCTCCCTCCCTTACACACGTTCATACCCCAGTGCACTGGCTTCCTTTTACATAGTCTTATCTTTGGCTAACCCTGAACTTACAGATTTCCCTGTATCTCTTTGATGATCTGGAAAATGTGAGAGTTTGCAAACCAAAAGTAGACTGAAATAGTGGCAAGATTTATCCTAAAGACTATAGACAGTAGCTGATCAAACCTATGAGGGGGGCAGTTATACACAGAGATTATTTCTAAATTATGTTTCAAGTGACAATGATCATCTTTCATTCTGTGGGTGGTTTTATGCTCTTAGATTTAGGTAGTGAAGGAGAGTGGCTCAGAGTTTGAACCTGAGAGCTAGACAGCAGAGACTCAAGCTTTGGCTTCATCATGGCTGAATCTGATGGTCTTTGCCACCTAACATACTCTTTCTAAGTTTCCTCATCTGCAAAGCAGGGATTGGAGAACCCCATCTTTGAATTGTGTGAGGATTAAATGGACAAATTCCTGTAAGAACTTAGGATAGAATCTGGCCTAGGCTAAAGTAACAGTAAATGTCACTTCTGATGCCTGGAGCATCTCCTGGTGTCTCCAGAGGCTGATGAGGAAGACCCACAGCTACAAAACAGCTCACTTTCATTTAATCATCAGTCCATTCATTTTCCTACTCAGTGTTTAATTTCTTTATTTGTTAAAATTTTACTAATTATCTATTAATAGTAGGCACTGTGCTTGATGACATGGCAGCTAAAGTGATTGATGAGTCAATGATGCAGTTTGAAAGACCACAGAACTCAATAGAAAGATACAAAACATGAGAAAAATAAGTATAGTGGTTGGAAGTGTTGCTTCCTAGTATGCAAGAATCATGGATTTGATCTCTCTCACCACAAAAATGAAATAAAAGTTAAAACAAAAACAATAATTATAGTACAGAATAGAAATGCTTAGTGTAAAAGAGCTTTAGATAGTGTAGGGAAGAGTTCTACATATACAGACACATCATCAAATATCCAGGACCAGTTCACAGATATAGAAAAGTCTGTCCTTTCTGTCTTTATTAAAAAATCATGAAAACTGTGTTAATAGTTAGGAGTGAGTGAGCAAGAGACTGTGTGTGTGTGTGTGTGTGTGTGTGTGTGTGTTTGAGAGACAGAGAGACAGAGAGAGAAAGATTGAGTCTAGCCTCATTTCCACATCTTGAAGCACGTTTTAAAATCACATACATTTAAATAAGTGACATTTGTTTCTAATTTGTCAGGCTATTATTACTTCATTTTTGATCACAGGCTGTGATTTACAATTTTTCTAGCTAGTTAACATGTTATTAACCCTCAAATTTTCTTTGCTTTTTATAAATTCATTTATTCTTCCAGATTTCTGAATATTTAAATCATATAAAATATTTACAGTATGCTACAGAACTGTGAATATTCACATTAAATTGGAATCACACTGCTCCTGATATTTTCAATGGCTTTTGTTACTAATCATGATGCCATATAAAATATAGAGAAAAACTTAGGAAGGATTTCACAGAAGGCCCTTACATGGCAGAGAATGTTTTCCTTTCAAAAATCAGTGCTAAGAAATACTAGAAAATATTGAGCTAAAATAATGAAAGGGTTGACATAAACTCAATTCAAAGCTCATAAATCATAACATTAACACACTGAAGAGTAGTTCTAAGTGAGATTGAACATCTTCATCCCATTTTGGTTTCTACAAAGGGGCAATGCCCCTGCCTGTGGTGAATGACACAGCATCTGCATTTCCCAGGTGAGTTGTCACCACAGGCTAACAGGAGTATGTGTGCCATGTTACAGTAAGAATGTTAACTTTGGTAGGAGAAGAATTCAGACAACCTTGTGGAACTGAGGAAACAGTGCATCTGCATTCTTCTCGGAATATTTTGAAAAAGACTCAATTTTAAAATGAGTGTTATTTTATGGCTATAACGATTTGTAAGTCACTCAGCTTCCAAAAGGAACTAATTGTAATTTTTGAGAAGAGCATTAGTGTAGATTTCCCCTCCTGCAGGTCCCCAGGGCTGCTGGTCATTCATTTCTAGTCCCTGAGATGCATTAGTGTGAGCTCTGAAGACAGGCAGACACCTTGAGGGCAAATACACTAATATAGTTTTACAGTATCCCTTCCTTTCATCTGCTAAACTTTCGGAGAAAATGGATCATGCCCAAAGGTGCTCATGTCTGCCTTTTCAGTCACTGAACAGAAGCCCATGACCCCAAGCTAAGCACATCCCCGATGGGCCTACCACATTTCCTTTAAAATCTATGACCTCAAGCTGAACACGCTCAAAAGTATTCTGCTCAGATATAGTGACCCTCAAATTCTTACCCATATACATAAATATAGGCTCTTTAAATAACAATCCCACACTTTGTTAGATAGGAGATGCTGCCGCTTTGTGAATGAACCCACACTCTATCTGCAGCAGTGAATCCATCTTTCTCCCTTTTTGACTGATTGGTCCTGCTTACTCTTGGCTTAAACTCACCAAGAGACAACCCATTGCATTTGGATACATTGACAATGTAGTATTTATCTCAATCTATATAGTATTTCTAGATACAGATTTGAGAAAACATGCTATGTAGATAGAGTACTTCCTCCATGCTTGCTAACTCACTATTTCATTTCATTTATAGCATGTGAATTTTTGGTGACTCCAAGATGAGTGTCTAAGAACAACCAAGAGTAAACTCAAGTCATGGTTATTCCATGCTTCAAGAAAGAACTTTAAAAAATCAAAAACAAAAATGAAGACAAAATTCCATTAACCATCTTCAATCAGAAGATGTGTTTCAGCCATTTCTGTAACAACCCCACCCCCCTCCCCCCCCCCCCCTGCACGCAACTCTAAGACATTTTTACATATAGAAGTTTACAGGTATTATAAGGTTCTCAAACATCCAGACAATTTCAGAACAAGCTTCCTGTTTCTAATGTACTTGTTACATTAGGATAAGTCCTAAGGTGAGCATACTCCATGCTGGGGCTTCATTTCTGCTCATGCAGAGAAGCTTGGAAGTCCTGGAGTATGCTTTGTGACTTGGTTACTTACGGTTAAGGGGCAGGCTTGCGTTGGTTGTGCCCAATTTATTGGCAGCCACACAAGTATAGTTGCCGAAGTGCTCCTGTGTCACATTGGTCACTGTGAGGATGGATCTTGTGCTAAAATTCTGAATGATAATTCCTTGTTGGCCATTGAAGAGCCTAGAAAACAGAATACACTCTAGTAAGTATGGGTCTTGAACATCAGTTTTAAGTTCCGCTTAGGCAGAGTTGCCATGGAAACCTGTAGGCTACAGTATAACTACATCTACATGGACCTCAGCAACATGGTATTAATTCTGTTCTGTAACACTTCTCTTACTCTGGTGGATTTGAGTTCTTGATAGCTGTCCTTTGCACTGATGAATTAGCCTGCTACATGACAAGCCAGACCATGGTCTTCATGTATACTCTTACTAGTGTATAAATTAATTCAGCAGTGCAAATGCTTCTTATCTGTCAAAGGCCAGGAAGAAGAAAATGGAAGTAGATTTAGATACTGGACCAAAAGCTGGGTCGATTGCTTCTGTGTAAGCTGGCTAGTTTATAGGGGCCTAAGACACTTTGGATGGTATTCATGGGTAACTTCTCTGAAATCATGTTACAACTGTGATAGAATTCAAGTCAAAAGTCAATGCCGTATAGCTGTTGCCATGGACAACCGAGGCAGAGACGACTTCCTTTAACCTAGAGAGAGAAGTACAGTAACACAGACAGCATTTGGAAGCCATCAATACATCTGTCCCATTTTAGGACTGACTTCTACTTGATACTACTGACTTGCTGAGTGTCTCTCTCCAGACACAGCACCTGAGGCCCTCATTCAAGTGAGCTGACATGGCTCCATGTTGTAGAAACAGGTCACATCTCTCCCTGTTCCTGCCTCTTCCTGATTTGACCCTTGGCTCTGACCTCCTGCTGTTCCTGTCACCCAGACCTCCTTGTAGATGTAACCAACCGTCTTATTAAATAAGAAACACAGAGCCAATGTAAGGATGAAAGCCCAAGAGGTCAGAGCTATTAGCAAGCCATAGCGAAAGCCAGGGCGGTGGTGGTCCACGCCTTTAATCCCAGCACTTGGTAAGCAGAACTAGGTAGATCTCTGTGTGTTCAAGGATACAGCCAGCATTGGAGACACACGCCCTTAATCTCAATACCAACCATAGAAGACTTGGAGGTCTGTACAGAGAGGCAGCGACGAGGCAGTCACGTAGTTGGGTTTACAACCAATGAGAAGGCAGAACAGAACTCTTATTTAAAGTCGAACACACAGGAAGTAGTTCTTTTTTTGGAGAGTTCTCTTGGCGGGAGAGGCTAGCTGGCGGAAAGTGGTAAGATTCTTAGCTCTGACCTCTAGGCAACTTTATTTATTAACATACAAATAAAATCACATTTCAGTACAAATAGAATACCACTATACCTCCTGTCATCTGGTTCATATTTTGCTATAGCTTCCAGATGACTCTCTTCCCCGTGTAACCTACTCTTGCGCTGTTCTGTCAGTTTGCACACATGTGAGGTCTTCTGGACAGATCGAATGGTTTGAATTTCCTAAGAGTCCAGATCACGGGGACATACTTCGTTCGACGCTGGTATTGTGCACCATTCATAGTGATGTCCCAAGTACATGGAGTATTACATAGGTCAGTGGAGTCAGATTAATCATGAGACGAAGCCAAATTGAAGAAATTTTCTCTATAAGTATAAATTCTTTCTCAATGAGGATAAAACCAGATTCTACCTTCTGCTTGATTAATCTCAGATTTATGTAAAAGAGACACAGTAATACAAGGTGGGTAAATTCACCCTGCAAATGGCCAGTTAGATTTTCATCTCGTGTATGTTTGTTTTAGTACCATACATGTCTGATCATGAAGAAGCTCATACATGGCCTCTGTGGAGTCTGCATTGACTTATGCTCTGTAGCTTGCACTGAATCATGACAAACCATTCTGTGTGTAATGAAAATCAGAAGTAGTGAGATATGATTACTCTGGGTATTATTTCAATTTCCTTAGTGGTTTAATTTGACTTATTCAAAATGCAAACTTTAAAAAGATTAATAAAACTTTAGTAGAATAAAGATTAAATAAAATTTAAACTTCAGCAGTAATAATGGTCCCCAATTCTAAATGAGAAAATAGGACAAAAATATTTTAAACCTATGAACATGTGTGCTAAATTCCCAGTGCCGTATTGTACACTTTCACACCTCATATTAATAACCAATTAATAATTGATTAATTAAATAAGTAATATCATTTGATGCCTGAGATTGAACCCATGGATAAGTGAGCACTCTATCAACTGGGCAACATCTGCATGCATCCCCTTAAATACTTTATTTTAAAATGACTGCATATGCTACATGTACAGACCAGTTTCATTTCCCTGCCTGCTTTGGTACTGGGGTTGAAGTCACTGTGGTCATACCTGTTATAGACACATTTTGCGAGGGCTCTGCAATTTCCTGGACTCCTGAATCCCTGATGTGCCCCAAACAGAACTATCTTGTTGCTACAGAACTGAGAAGAAATGATCTAGAATCTTCCGCTGGTTGAGCTCTGAGATGTTCTCAAGGGAGTAATACATTCAGAAGCTCTCTGGCTCCGTTGCTTATCTTTGTCACGGCTATCTCTCTGGGTGAGTTGGCTTCCAGTTTCCTGCTCTTCACTGAGTCACGCATGTAGTGTGCCTGTGCTCTGTGCAGCTCCTGCTATAACATCCCAGCAGCAGCATCTGCTCCATTACCACGGCAGCACGTCAGAGCGCCAACCTAACAGCCGGGAGATGATGAGGACAATGAGAGAGAAGTGTCTTCCCTCAGGACTGCCTCTAGGGGAAGCTACTTTCCTGAAATTAATGAAGTCTATAGCTAACTTCCTTCAACAGCTGAAAGTCTGAGATCTGCTGATCCCTTAAACACCCTTTAAGACATGCTCTTCTCCTGGAGTGCTTTGCAAAGCTGTCTTTGAGAGAGTGCAACTACTGAAGTGCTTTGTGTGTCCAGAGGATGTGCCTCTGTGATTTTTATCACATGTATCTTGGCTTGAGAGTTTTATCAAATATTCAACCAATTTTGAAAACATTTACTAAATCATTATGAGGTGGGGGAGGGAGTCTTATGTCAAGTGGTCAGAGACTAGATTACCACAAACTCTGGATTTCTGAAGGCTGAGACCAAGGAAAAGAAGCAGCCCTGACCACAGATGAACACTACCCTAGTCACTGAATGCCAAAATATGAGCCTGCCTAAAAGCTGTAGCATGTATGCCATTAATGTGATCAAAACATATATATGTGTGTGTGTGTGTGTGTGTGTGTGTGTGTGTGTGTGTGTGTGTAAGTATTTATGAAGAGACTTTCTTGGGTGAGGACATAGGTAAGTCGGTAGAGTGCTGCTCTAGAATGCAAACCTGGATTTGATCCCAAACATTTTATAAGATAAGTGTGATAGCATACACTTCTAATTAGGTGGTGGAGACAGGGCAAACATTCTAATTCTTCAAGGTCATCCGAAGTCACATAGGAAGTTGGAGGCTAGCCTAGGCTACATGAGGTCCTTTAGATATAGAGATAGAGCTTGGCAGTGGTGGCACACACCCTTAATCCCAGCATTGAGAGGCAGAAGCAGGCAGATCTCTGTGAGTTTGAGGCCAGCCTGGTCTACAAAATGAGTTCCAGGATATCCAGAGGAAAAAAAAAAAGAAAGAAAGAAGTGAGAAAGAGATAGAAATATATCTAGATAATCATTCTTATATTGTTTTTATATTGACTGATTGTTGGCTGCTTGTATCCTGTCTGAAGAGAATCTTTGCTAAACTAGGAGTTAATGTCATACACATGGCTTCTTGTTTTTTATAAGAGCAGCTAGAGCATGTGGAACTTTACAAGGAAGTACCTGGCCATTTATCCTTGCTTACTTTTACTAGGAGAACTTGGGTGTAAGATCCTTCAATAACTGCAGACCCTGCTGTCCTCACCCCTGGCTCCAGGTGAAGTTTGCTTCAAATTGAGGGCCGTTGCTCTGACTCTCCCTCTGTCTTTGCCCCATAAATGTGTGAGTGGCAGGCTGTTTGCTTTGCTAGCATCTTCTTGGGCTACTGTGAGCACAGTCCCACAGGGAATTACTGTATTAGAACAGAGTCCTGTATTTTCTGGCACCAAAGGTAACACATGGAAACCAGGGATGCTTAGCTATCAAATGATCACAAATTACAATCATCATTTCCTTTGGGCTATAGCTGTCTAAGGTGACCAAGAGAGCCAGTAGCAAATTCACCAGAGAAAACCCAACAACATAGTGTCAGCATCAATTGCTGAGACTGTAAACGTAACTGGGGCAGCAGCATTGTGCCTTGCTTAGTCTCAGGCTTTTGGGACTATTGCTGGCTCTTTCTTTCCAGATCAGAATTAACAATAAATGCCATAGCCCCAGAATCATGACTGTATTTCTACTCTCATTGTACACATATATGTGGAAGATAGTAGTTGTTCTCTAATGCATTTATAACAAATTCTTCAGTATTTGTACATGAATGTGTAGTGTTAAGTAAGACATTCATTCAGTGAACACCTGGTGAGAATATGAATGAATGTTCTCAGCAGCCCTGGGAGATAGGTGTTATTAGTCCTAGTTTAGAGATGAGGAGGCAGAAGTTTAGAAAAATTAAGCTAATTCATCTTCTACCATCCAATAATTAACAGAGCCTCTATTCAAATCTGGATCTCTTCTGACTGCTGGTGTCCAGGCAGCATAGAGGTTAGTGTTGGCCTCTTCAAGCAGAAACTGGATGTTGAGTTTGAATCTGGGGACAGGTGCTTCAGGAAAGTTGAGTTGGGCCATGGAACAGCATCAGTGGAGCTAAATATCTAGCTGACATGCTGCAGCCAGCCATGCCAGGAAAGCTGGGCTCAATCCAGGCGGTGAGTCTAATGGGGTAGAAAGTCAACTAAACAGCAAGCTTTCATTCTGAGAGCTTCCTGAATATCTTTCTGGGCCTTGTGACTAATGCTGGGGCTTAGTTCTGCCGTGAGTTAAGCTTGGTACACAGCTGCCATTGGCCTCCCCTGGAGTCAGTCTCTCAGCTGCACATAGCCTGGGATGAGAGGCCCAAATGTGCTCCTCCTCCCTGTGGAGTTGTGCCCCAGCACACCCCGCCGGCTGGAGTCACTGCTTGTAGTTTTATCTGTTGGCCCACTATATAGTTAGAGGGGGAACAGTCTCTCTTTGTGCAACATGGTCAAGAATGGCAGAAAATCAGCCATGGGCCAAAAATGTGACTTCTTTAGTTATAAAACTGTCTCCAGAGTCCACGTTCTAGTGGAGTTGTGGTGTTGCTGAGCCCTGCCTGCCCCAGCTGGGTCAATCACATCTCCTAACATGGATTACTCTGCACATCTTGACATGTTCATGTCCCTCTTGCCTGTGAGTGTGAAACTGTTTAGTGAAAATATTTCTCATGCCTCTGTTACTTAGTGTGTCCTAAGCACATTGTAGAATAATAGTACTGGCCACTTAGAGCATGGGCACACAGTGACTGTCACACGCTCAGCTACATAAATTAGGCTGTTATATCCTTATAAGCCTTCATGTTTTTATCTGTGAAATGGGATAAACTAACCTAGTAGCCAACCATGGGTGTAAAAATGGTTTTTAAATGATAATGTATATTCTTTAAGTATGTGTACCTCAGATGCAGAGGCACTAGATTATGACAGGTGAAGCCATTGTTCAATGATAGGGTCTATTCTTTAGAATGGATACACTGCTTCTCAGGCCACAGCAAAATATTAAATATTGAATAAGAAAATTATATTATTATTATTATTATTACTATTATTACTACTACTATTATTGGTTTTTCAAGACAGGGTTTCTCTGTGTAGCTTTGTACCTTTCCTGAACTCACTCTGTAGCCCAGGCTTGTCCCGGATTCACCTGCCTCTGCCTCCCAAGTGCTGGGATTAGAGGCTGCACCACCACCGCCTGGCGGGAAATTATTTTTAAAGCAAGGTGGGTGACGACAAGGATCACAGCACTGTGACTTCGAGACATCGAACTCCGTGTCAGTCATGTGCCGTTATCCGTCTCATCCAGGCTTCCTGGGGGATCCCCAGGGCAGGAAAAGGAAACCAAAAGTGAAGGAGGAGTGAGAGCTCAAGTGTGGAAGTGAGTCCATGTGTGCACTGCTATAGCAACCTGTTAGCTTATTGTGTGGCTTGAACTGGAGGCTGGAGAACAGGACGGCAGCACTTATTCCTGGGAGCATTCTGAAGACTGTTATGCATCACTGAGCCCACGGGATCTCTATCTTTAGTTGTGCATTTGAATAAATTAATATTATTATAATACATTAGGGTACTTTAATGATTTTAGACTTTATTAAGCTATTTAAAATGTATGCCTTGTTTACTCTATCAATTTTAATGAAATTAATAATTTTAGATCAGAGACTTTGGGGCTGCCTTACTAGTGACAGTTTGATTTACATTGGGGAGACCCTTTAAGGCCCACATAAAATAATCAAGGCTACAGTGCAGGGCTAACTCCCCCTAATAATAGTGGGTCCTGTACCCCTGACAACCTTGGCAATGACTGAATCTCTCCACTCTGTTTGAACTGTTTTCCTAATAACTGGATACCCAAGAGTTTAATGCTGAGTTTTATACTGAAGCATAATGATACAGACATACTGCTGAGCTGACAATCACATAGAAGGAAACCACAGGTGAGAAAGAGAAACTACGTTCCTTTTTCTCATCATGTTGGGGTTGGGTTGACGTTGATTAAGGCTAGAGGGTCGGTTTGGATGTACTCTCCCTTTTCCATTTGAAAGTGACTTTGGGGAGATGGATCACTGGGTAAAGTACTTGCCTTATAAGCACCAGGTCTTGAGGCTGATCTCATAAACCCATGTTAAAAAATAAAACCAACAAACCAAACAACAACAAAAGAGAAATAAAACCGGGCATGGTGGCATACACCTAGAATCCCAGTGCTGAGGACATGAAGACAGGATGATTCCTGGGGCTTGATGGCCATCTAGACTAGCCTATTTGACAAGAACCAAACCCCTAAGAGATCTTATTTTTCAAAAACAGCATGGACAGTTCATTTCCAGTGACCAACCCAGGCGACCTCTTCTCCACTCACATGTGCACACTTGTGTGTGGAGAACTGCACAAATGTGAGCTTGCATGCACAGAGACAGGGGTGGGGTGGTGACGTTAGAATTACTATGACCATAACTCACTCATGCAACACATAGTCACACAAACATCATGTCAGGTGCTGGGAAAAGGGCAATGAAAGAATCCTGACTCGCACAGACTAGAACTTAGCAAGAGAAATGGATACACTGATGGAACTGAGGATGGGGTGAATATCCAAGAGTCCAGTTGAAGAACCTCCTCCTGGGGCAGGAGGTATCATTCCAAGGTATCAAGGGAAAATGACTCACAGTCAAACACAGTAAGGTCTGAACAATAAGAGAAGCAATTAGAAGCCCTGAGTGTTGTGGCAGTTTGAAAGAAAATGGTCCCAGTAGGGAATGGCACTATTAGGTGTGACTTTGTTGGAGTAGGTATGGCCTTGTTGGAGGAAGTGTGTCACTATGGAAGTGGGCTTTGAGGTCTCATATATGCTCAAACCATGCCCAGTGACAGAGTTCACTTCCTGTTTCCAGTGAATCAAAATGTAGGACTCCCCGATCCTCCAGCACCATGTCTGCCTGCATGCTACCTGTCATGATGATAATGGATTAAATTTCTGAAGCTGTAAGCTAGCCCCAATTAAGTGTTTCCCTTTATAAGAGTTGCCATGATCATAGTGTCTCTTCACAGCAGTAGAAATCCTAAGACAGGTATAAACAAGGCTTGTACCCCTGTGTATGATAACTGAGCTAGACAGATAAGAAGAGTCTCATGGTTCCTTTCTCCCTTGGGAAATCCTTCCAACTCTTAGGAGTATCTCTCGCTTTTCCTTTTTGTACTTATTGTTACTTTCTCTCAATTTTTCTCTTTTCTTTAGTATTCTTATTAAAGCCTGCTTTTGCTCTGCATACTCTCACAAGGGTCCAGGTCACTAATTTTCTTTGGCATAACACAATCAATTTGGAGATACTTTCCAGCCTGTCTTTGATTATCTTGTGTGTCCAGCATTTTTAGCCCTTGGGTCATGCTCAACTGGGCCTTGAGAATTCTGCTCCATTCAGAAACCCTACAAAGTCCCAATAATGAAAGACTCTAGAGGCTTTCCTGGGGACAGGGGCATCTTCAATGAGGCAAGAGACTGGGTAGTGAGAGGGAACACATAGGAGCATCAGGGGATAGAGCATGCTAGTGTGTGTATATATGTGCCTATGTGTGTATGTATATGGATACATGCATGTGTATGAGTGTACGTGCATCTGTTTGTGTGTGCATGTGTTTGTGTGTGCATGTGTGTATCTGTGACTACATGTGTGCATATGCATGTGTGTTCATGTACATGCAAGGGTCTTTACCAGCAAAGGAACCAACTAAATGAGAGGGTGGTGTTGGCTCAGGTGGTTGGAGACAGAAGTATGAGATTTGTAATCAGAGAAGTAAAGTGAGGCCAGAATGGGATGGCCTGCCATGTAGTGGAGAGAGAATTTGTTGAGGGAAAATGAAGAAAGTAGTCATATCAGAGCCTGACTGAGTTGACAGAGATGAACTGGGAGAGCACAGACACACTTGTTGATAGTGACAAACTGTGAGAGCATAGACACACTTGCTGATAGTGACGAACTGTAGGTGCACAGACACACTTGTTGATAGTGACGAACTGTAGGCGCACAGACACACTTGTTGACAGTGATGAACTGTGAGAGCACAGACACACTTGTTGATAGTGATGAACTGTAGGAGCACAGACACACTTGTTGATAGTGATGAACTTTGAGAGCACAGACACACTTGCTGGATGGTGGACTCTGCACAGTAGTGACACCTTGGTTCACCTTGTCGCTCATCATTCCACGCGCCACTCACAAACCTCTTTCCTGTGTTCCAGCCTCAGATAGCGATGCCACATTTCACTGTTACCTGGGTAGGAAGCTCTGCTTAGCATTGCATTTTATTCTTCAACCAAACTGTCCACTAAAATGTTTCTTCATGCATTCTCAATGTGCCCTCTCTCTCTCTCTCTCTCTCTCTCTCTCTCTCTCTGCCTTGTGGCTGTGGATCAAAATGTGAACTCTCCTTTCACTCAATCATCATGGACTCTGACTCTCTGAAACCACAAGTCAAATTAAACACTTTCTTTTATAAGTTGCCTTGGTCACAGGGTTTCATCAGAGCAAGAGAAAAATAAGACACTGATCCTATAAGGTCATCATGTGTGACGAGCTTTCTATGAGGCTCATTTTCTGAATGTTTCTACACTGATATCTACTCACATATATATGAATCTCTGTACATCTTGTGTGAGTCTCTGTACACATGTTTTGTACATGGAGGTGACTCATCCTTCACACAAATGCTGAACTGGCCACAATAGCCTTTTTTCTTCTTTGTGGGGATGTTATAAATAATACTTACACCTACACAGACAAATTTGGGAATGTATTGCTTGAAAAGATTTAATGGTATAGTTCCTACAGTGTCAAGTCCAAATAGTACAATTTTAGCAGTACATTATTTTTTAACTTATCAACTGATAGTTTTAAATGTTTCACTGTGAATTTCTTTTGAATTCATTAGAGTAATTTGTTTTGAGCTCATTTTTAACTTTTATATTCCTATCTTAAGTTATGGTGATTGGTTAGGAAGGACACACTCTTGGAATTAAAGACTTTACCAAAGCATGGCTAGAATTAGCCTCTGTGCTAAATGATTACAATTATATCTTTAAAATGTATTTATTGACTTACCATTTTGATAAACGTGAATTATCAATTTGAGTACAGTAGCTATTTTGACATATTTATACATATAGAATGAACTAATAAATATACCTACCACCTAAAAGCCTCAGGCAGTCTCAATGATCTAGAGAAATCAGAAAGCATGGCTTTCTGGGCCTCGGACTTGAATTTCAGGAAATCTTGAAAAAGAGGAGAAATTATGCTATGCAATCATGCAAAAAATTATGATCTAACACAAGATGCTAATGCTATCAAGACAAGAAAGCGTAAATGCTTGGTGCTTTATATCAATTATCTCAAGCCCTAATTTTCCCAATACTAAAATGTATGTAGAATAAAATTAAGCTTATTAGGATTGTCCCTAGCAGGTGTGCTGAGAGTCTGTTGTTTAAAAATGACTACCTTATACCAATGGCTAATGATTCAACAAAAGTGTATAAATATAGTCACTCTCATGATGGTTGTTTAAAAAAACAGTGCAATAAACTAATTTAAATTGGCAATATTTCTAGTATAAAACCCAATTAGATCATCAATAAGACACAGTGTGGGGGAGCCATCTTTGAAGATGGCATCTGATGATCTCACCTCTTGATACCATATGCCTAATAGTTCCCTTCTGTAGAGAGTAGGGCTGTCCCATGCAGCTAATAAAACACTGCAGAAATGACAGTGTGAAGTCTAACACTAGGTCATGAGAAGTGTGGTATCACAGCTTCTATCCTGCTGTCTCCTAGATCACTGGTCCTGGAGGAAGCCTGTTGCCATGGCACAAAGTCACTCAAGCAGTCCTGTGGAGATACCCACATGGCAAATAACTAATGCCATCTGCCAGGAACTGCCACCAACACCATCTCCCTGGCAATGTGAATGTGTGTGTATGTGTGTGTGTGTGTGTGTGTGTGTGTGTGTGCGCGCGCGCGCGCGCGCATACACGCACGCATGTCTTTGTGCATTTATCTGCATCTGTGTCTGTGTATGCATCTGTTTGCATGTTTGAATTTGTATCTGTGTGCATGTATCTATATATGTGTACATGTGTATATATGTGTTCATATGTCTCTGTGTGTGTCTGAGTGTGTGTGAGTGAATGTATCTGTGTCTTTGTGCATTTTTGTGTGCTTGTGCACGTGTGTACATGTCTGTGTGTATGCAAGTACATATGTGCATATCTCTGTGTGAATGTGTCTGTGTATTCATGTGTGTGTGTCTGCATGTGTGCATCTATGTGTGAGTGCATGTGTGTATGTCTCTGTGCATGTGTTTGCACATGTGTGCATGTTTGTGTGTAAGTGTGTGCATGGTGCATGTGTGTATGTGTATGAATATGTATGTATGTGTGTATGTATATGTGTGTATGTGTGTTTATCTGAATGAAATTTATCTTTGACAATCTTGGTATAAAAGACATGAACATTTGTAAGCATTTTCTTAAATATAAGTAAAGTTTTGTAAAGATTATTTCTGAATGTTTATGGAAGGGTTACAGATGAAAGCCCTCTGGGAAACAAAGAGCTTGCCAGAACTGTCCCATCCTGATGGCGTCTCTGACAGAAGCTTTCTCCTGGGTAGGGTCCTGGGAGTTCAGAAGAAACTCTGAAACCTGATGTGTGTGTCCCTGTGGCATGTGTACCTAATTCCATCTTGTTTCTGCATCCTTCACTATGGTCACTGAGAGTGATGAGTGAGGTTCTGTGAGTCATCTTTTTTTCTGTGGTCAGTGATCCACCTGAAACGCTATTGCTCTTCGTGTTGTGACTGTTCAAGACATTTTTGATAGGCTGCAGAGCTATCCTGAGTGCCGGAGTAAAGGGGTTGACCCCATAGGCTCTGCCTGAAGACTTATGAGACCCCAGCTCTGCCACCAACTGCCTCAACTTGTGCAGATGCTTAGGAAACACTATTTTCTGTGAGCAGAAGGAAGAGAATCAGCACCTGTTGTCACTCTGTCTTAGGAACTAGCATCTATTGGCAGCTCAGAGTGCCACCTCCGCACAGCAATGGGTGAGCTTCACTCTGAAC
>CABHPH010159312.1:14013-40270 GCA_902168325.1 Peromyscus nudipes | reverse complement strand
GTTTCTACTGCTTTCTACATGTCCCTCCACCATGGGAGACCAAGGACTGGGTGCATAGTAGGTAAGCTGGTGAAACGCCCTCCAGGAGCAGAGGGCTAGCCCACAGCAAAACCTACTGGCCCCTGTGGTGCATCTTGGAGGCCTGGAGACTGCAGCTGGTTGCTCAGGGGTGACCCTGACCAATGGTTGGAAAGTGATGGATAAAGGAAAATTGAGACCAAAGTTTAAAGCCCGATCTGCCATATCCCAGCTGTGGACTCTCCAGGAGGCTGGCTCATCGCTGACCCTCGGTGTTCTCATTGGTGACATGGAATGTGTGTACAGAACTGTGCTTGGCTAGCAGAGAGCTCCATGCAGATGTGCCTCAGCTTTTCCACTTCAAAACACTTCTGTGTGCAACATGGTGTTCAGCTTGTGATAATGAAAGTTCTTGTGGACTCCAGGTAGATAGATTCCTGTGAATGAGTAGATGATGTCTTCCTGGAAAGACACAGCTTCCCCTGGAGGCTGCTCACCCTCAGAAGGGGCAGAAATGTGAGCTGGCTGTGATGGGATTCACTGTCCAGCTAAGGCAGCTCCAGAGATTCCTCCTTTACATTTTCCTACTTTTGTTGGTGACCTCACTGCTCCAGCACCCAACCTCAAAATCCACACCCATCTACCTGTCCACTCATCCTCTCCAACTGTCTCCTTCCCCACCTGCCCCTCACTCATCAAAACACCCATCAATAGATCTATCTGTTCATTTATCTGCCCACTCACCGACATTCCCATCCATTCATTTACCTGTACATCTGCTTCCCACCCCACACTCAACCCACTTAGCTCTCTACCCACCTATCCATCTAACAAGTAACTTTTGAGAGGCTTTGAGGACCAGGCATTGAAGAACCTCTCCATTTCCCTCATCTTTCACTTCCTTTCTAATTTGTTGGCGTTCTATACAGCTTCTTGTCTCCTCTTTGGCCGTGTCTGCTCATACTTATGTTCTCATGCCAAGCCACTTTCAGTTCCCCAAAGGTACTCATATTTTCTCCCTCTCGCATTTAGTGGCACACACACATTTTCCACAGGCAGAAACTCCCCACTGTTTGGGCAGCCCTTCCTCTTTCTCTTAGCCTTAGTCTGGCTGTTGTTGCTCAAGAGAGCTTCCCTCACTGCATTAGGCTACTTCCAAAGGACTCCCACAAAAATCCCGTGCTCTTCTAGGAGGTTACTTCATGGATCTGCTCTTCTTCGTGGGAATAAAACGAAGTTGGCTGTTAGAGCCAGGGTATAGTGAAATGCCTTCCATACAATGGACATTCAGTGACTGTTCTAGGAAGAATGTTTGGATAAATGGATATGGGTGGGAGGCTGAGTGGATGGATGGATGGATGGATGATGGGTGGATGATGGGTGGATGGATGGTGGATGGATGGATGGATGAATGGATGATGGGTGGATGGTGGATGGATGATGGATGGATGGATGGATGGATGGATGGAGGGATGGATGGATGATGGATGATGGGTGGATGGATGATGGATGGAAGGATGATGGGTGGATGGATGATGGGTGGATGGATGATGGATGGATGATGGATGATGGGTGGATGATGGTGGATGGATGGATGTGGTAGTATTGTGTTCCCCAAAATATTGTGCACCCTAATAAACTTATCTGGGGTCAGAGAGTAGAACAACCACTAGATACAGAGGCTGGAAAATGGTGGCACTCACACCTTTAATCCTAGCCTTCTGGAGGCATGGATCTCTGTGAGTTCAAGGCCACACTGGAAATAGCCAGGCATGGTGACTCACACCTTTAATCCCAAGAAGTGAGTCTTTAATCCCAGGAAGTGAGGGCAGAAAGCAGAAAGGTATATAAGGCGTGAAGACCAGAAACTAGAAGCTTTTAGCTGGTTAAGCTTCAGGCTTTCAAGAAGCAGTTCAGCTGAGATTCATTCTGGATGAGGACTCAGAGGCTTCCAGTCTGAGGAAACAGGATCAGCTGAGGAATTGCGAGATGAAGAAGCTGTGGCTTGTTCTACTTCTCTGATCTTCCAGCATTCACCCCAATACCTGGCTTCAGGTTTGATTTTATTAATAAGACCCTTTAAGATTCATGCTACAGATGGATGATGGATGGATTGATGATGAATGGATGGATGATGGGTGGATGGATAATGGATGGATGGGTGGATGGATGGATGGATGGATGATGGATGGATGGATGGATGATGGGTGGGTGAATGGATGATGGGTAGGTGGATGGATGGATGATGGGTGGATAGGGAATGGATTGATGAGTAAGTGAGTGAATAGGTGAGTGGATGGATTGGTGAATGTTTGGACAGCCCCTGTATGACTTGGTTAGATTTATGTTTTGGAAGATGGCGTTTAGGTGGTGAGTCACAGACATGAACCTAACTTAAGGCAATTGCACTGACTTCAGGAAGGAAGCCTTGACCAAGCCAATCTTAGGTGCTGGTGAGAGAACAGAAGAGAGGAGCGATGCTTTCAAAAACTTAGGAGTTGGAAATTCTAGAAGTTGGCAGTTGACTTAAAGCCGTGAAGGAGGAACGAAGCTAAAGGCCATCCATTCAAGGTGAATAACTGGGCAAGTGGGGACATCTTTTCTAAGAACAGATTAGTGAAGAAAATGTGGGACTAAGACTGAGCATGTCTTGTGAAGCGGCAGGAGTGGTTTGTATGCAGCCTTCAGCAAGGGGGAGCTCTGGGGGCCATCAGACTGTAATGGGATTGCAATCACCAGAGCGAACCAACCCTGAAGGTACGGGTGAGAGATGCCCATGCATCCACCAGACGCTCCCTCTCATGGCAATGATCAGTGCATGTGGCCTTCCTGACTTCTGGGCTGGAGGTTCCCTGGGGGTGGGAGCTTTTTCTCGCTTTATCTCTTAAGTTCTGCATGTATGTAGCCTGGCCCCATGAACACTGTGCGTGTCCCACAAATACTTTTTCCATGAAACCTGGAAGTACTGGACTGTTGGGCAAGTGGCTTTGTCTCTTTGGTCGCCTTATGTCTTAACTAGAAACAAAAACAGGGTTGTGGCAGTGGAACCAGAGAACAGACGTGGAACCATAATGAGGTGCGAAACATTTTGTAAACTGAGGGAGTAGACACAGGAATGCCTGCAGTCCCACACCATGAGGGCCAAGGAGTCCCTACCTGCAGAGGGAATCTGGAAATGCCCAGGGCCTGGGCCCCTGTTCTGCCCAAAGTTCCTGCTGGGTTTTCAGTCCCTTCCAGCTGCATCTGCTCCCTGCCTCAGGAACTCATGAAAGGGAGCATGCTCAGAATCTGAGCCTATGACCTTCTAGACTCTTCTGGTGCCTTGCTATTCAAAAAGTATGATCCATGGTCCAGCAACCCCACATCTTCCACATCTCCTAGGAGCTTGTTTGAGATGTAAAAATCTCGAGAGCCCCATTTCTCAGACCTAGCCAGGTTGGAAACTCAGGAAAGGAGCCTCTGCAATGTCTTAAACCTCTAGTGGATTCGGGTGCAGCCAGTTCAAGAACTGCTGTTCTTTTTGCTCCAAAGTGCACGTGGGAGGTACCTCAGCCTAACTGTGCTCAGCACTGCTTCTTGGCTTTACAGGCTTGTGTATTTCTGCCTTTGGTTGCCAGAAGTAGCTTGCTGCTGGCTTAGGAAAGAGGAAGCTACAAACCTCACCCCGCCCTACCCCACACGTCCATACACTCACCACTAGTAAACAACAGACTTGGGGCCTGGTGACTATCAGGGAATTTCCAAGACCTGACAGGGCATGCCTCAAAGGAGGCTTCGTCTGCTCTGGTCTGTGGAAGCCTGGGGCCTGTGCTCCCCCCTCTTCTTTTCCATTTCGTGTCCCTTTTATTCCCTGAGACAAGGTCTCTCAATCAAAACCAGCACTCCCTGAAATGGCTGGCCAGCTTGTTCTAGTGACCCCCATCTCTGCTGTCCAAGCCGAGATCATAGCTGGTTTGCCATGCCCACCTGGCATGCACGTGTGTTCTAGGGGTCTGACCTCTGTTACCTACACTTGCAAGGCACATGCATGGAGGTTAGAGGGCAACTTGTGGGACTCTGTTCTCTCCTTCCACCGGGTGGGCCCTGGGACTTGAACTCAGGTCATTAGGCTTGGTGGCAAGTGCCTTTATCAGCTGAGCCAGCTCACTGGTCCAAGGCTCCCCTTTGGGACCCTGCTTTCCTCACCTGGAAAATGAGCAATGACTCTTACTTAGTCATTCAAGAAGTACCTAAATAGTCCATACAGCTGGGGGGACATCAGCGACAGGTGGAAAAGACCTCTGCTATGTTGGAGTTTGCATCCCTGGGGAGACTGGCCGTCAACAGTCACACAAGTTACATAAAGAAGACATAAATCTGAGAAGCTTGTGAAGCAGTCCATCAGGATGATGAGATGGAGATAGGCGTGTGTGTGTGTGTGTTTGAGGTGGGTGCCAGGAGAAGCCTTTCCAGGAAGTGACAGTCGAGCAGATCTCTAGCAGAGCAGGAACAGCTGCTGTTGTGGGTGGGGCGGGTACCACAGTGAGGAGAACTTTAGGAAGAAGTAGCTAGGCAAGATCCAGGTAGAGGGACAGAGGCACAGGAGGCTGGTTGTGTGGCCACCAGGTGAGGCAGCAGGCAAGGTTAGGGGAGCTAGTACCAGGGGTCTGGTGGGTCAGCAAGGGTGCTTGGTTTTTAGTCTAGGTGTGAGAGAAGCTGCTTCCAAGTGTGCAAAGCAAGGAGGTGGTTCGGCTGCTTCTCCGGAGGGTGACTGTGACTGACATGGGGCCAGAGCAGGAGGGCTGGGATGGCGGTGCGAGAGGCCGAGATGAGGTGGAGAAGAGAGCTAGGGTAGAGCGTGGAGAGGGGCTGGAGGTGCTTCTGAGGAAAGAAGTTGGTTAGGGTGAGAGAGCTTGGGCAGAGGAGGGGACTGGGCTTTATATCAGTTAGGAGGAGCTGGAATCCAGGAGAGAGAAAGGGTGGCTTCGGACCAGAGCCATCTCCTGCTCATTTAAAAACACACGAGAAATGCCGGGCGGTGGTGGTGCACGCCTTTAATCCCAGCACTCAGGAGGCAGAGCCAGGCAGATCTCTGTGAGTTCAAGGCCACCCTGGTCTACAGAGTGAGTTCCAGGACTGCAAGGGCTACACAGAGAAACCCTGTCTTGAAAAACCAAAACCAACCAACCAAACAAACAAACAAAACAAACAAACAAACAAACAAAAAACCACACATGAGAATCCTGGTCCCTTTATCCAGGAAAACTGAATATACAGTGGTCTACCTTATCCCAAGGGCACACATCCAACACCTCCAGCAGATGTCTAAAACCACAGGCGTGTAGTACTGACCTCTATTTACACCATGAGTTATCAAACATGTATGCACCTGTACCTATGATCAGTTTAATTTGTATATTAGACATAGAAAGATGTGAGCAGGGGCTGGAGAGATGGCTCAGAGGTTAAGAGCACTGCTCGCTCTTCCAAAGGTCCTGAGTTCAATTCCCAGCAACCACATGGTGGCTCACAACCATCTGTAATGAGATCTGGTGCCCTCTTCTGGCCTTCAGGGATACGTGCAGATAGAACACTGTATGCATAATAAAATAAATAAATCTTTAAAAAAAAAGATGTGAGCAATAACTAGTAATAAAAAGAATAATTATATAGTATACTGTAATGAATTTATGTGAATATAGTTTCTCTCTTTCAAAATATCATTTTGTTTTTAGACAGAATTTTACTAAGCAATTAGCCCAGGGTGGTCTTGAACTCACAGTGATCCTCTTGCCTCTGCTTCATAATTGTTGCGATTACAGATATGTGGATATGTGCCACCACCACCACATACATACGTGTCTATATAATATATGTGGTAGTGGTGTTTGTTTATTACTGTCTAAGTGACCAGATGACTCAGGGTGGCATTGAAACCTGCCTCAGCTTCTCAAGTTCAAAATATATTAGTGTGCTACACTCACCCATCTTTTTCTCTCTACCACATTTAACCTTGGGTAGCGAGAGTAAGGTTCCAGAAACCACAGATCAGAGCAGGTGACTGTGCGTAGTTATCTACAAGACTGAGTGTGACTTCAGAGAGACTCCCTGTGTTAGTCCTCAGGGACCCTGGGACTGGAGCTGCGGGGTCCAGATTTCTCTGAGCCCCTTCCCGGTAGATTTTGCAAGCTCCTCTACCTATCTCTACTCTGGTGGTCCTGAGCCAGGTGGGAGCCAAGGCAAGATAGGAGGCAGTGGTGGAGAGGAGAGCTGGGGTGGAGGGGGAGGCTTGGCTCTGGAGAGAGAGCTGTAGGAACTTGGAGTCTTGCGGTCTGCTGAGATTTGGTCATGGCCTCTAAGAGGCTTCCCTCAGGAGCCCAGCTAGCCCTCAGCTTTCTGAAGAGAGAACAAAGGCCAGTATTGATCTTCAGGCATCACAAAGCAGCTTAATTTAGAATCTTCAATCGGGTAGACTGTAGGTTCTCAAGGGGGAGGAAAGAGTTCTTGGCTAGGGGTAGAGTGGGAAAAAGAAATATCTGAAAGATCACAGCATTGTGTCACCTTCCAGATGACCTCAGCATAAACATGCAGGAGACCTGTGACAATAAGTTTCACCACGAGACAACAAATACTGTACCTCAAACAACTTCTTCAAGGAATACAATGCAAAAATGGCTTGAAAATGCCAACTGAACAGGGCAGGTGGCGGGCACTGTCACCCCAGCACTGAGGAGACTACATGTGTAGACAATGCTGTTCCAAAAACAAACAAACAAATAATAAAAAGAGGAAGAAGAGAAAAATGCTGATGTAACCCTGGTGAGATTTTCCAGCTGAGACAGAAGGGTTAAATCGACAGAACGGTTCAAGCCTTTACTGTTCTGATACGCTAATTTATCAAGTACGCTGGCAACCAAACATTGCATTCTACCCTTAGACATGATTGTAGCCTGGCGTTCCATTGGTTAAATTCTCAATGCACAGCATTTGGGAGGCAGAAGCAGGCAGATCTCTGTGAGTCCAAGGCTAGCCTGGTCTACAGAGCGAGTTCCAGGACCTGTCTCCAAAACAAGACAAACAAACAAACATTCTCCATGCGGTCATCTCACTAATGTGGGGAAGAAGTGAAGCATCTTTGACCCTTTTGTCCCCGATAAACACTGCAGCCACCCAGCCACCATCTGATGTGGTCCTGACCAAACAGGTCAGGTGGTTTTAATCCCCAAATTCTAGATGAAGAAACTGAGGCTCAGGAAGACTCACAAACCTAGGCAAGTAGTTGCACTTGGCCTGACCTTTGCTGCTTTTGATCCCTTGCCCAAGATCCATCGGGGAGGTGAGAGAGGTTAACACTTGGTGAGGAGTTGCAGGGACGTGGACAGGGCCTGGTGATGAGAATCTGTCCTTTGTTTCTTGCCAAAGCACAGAAAGATGTGGACCAGGGCGTGTCTCTTCTGATGCCATATGGAGAGGTCCCTGGAGCAGCTGTGGCCTCAGTGTTGGGCCTAGTCACTCCAGTCCTATAACGTAAGCAGACTGTTGTTGCTGTGTAAGACAATGGCGCCCTCACACTGGGGACAGGTTCGAAGTACTCTTGCCTCCAGCCTCCTTTGGAGAACCAGACTGAGTTATGCTCCAAGATCTCCTCTTTACCTCCCTTGCTTGCACCAAGGGACCAGAAAATAAATAGGGGACAGGGGATAAATAAGGGAAGCCAGAGATGGGGAGCCATAGCCACACCTCGGTGTTTTGGTACGTCTTGTTCAGTTGTACTGGAGCTGCTTGGCTGGTACAGCTTCTAAATGAATGCAGAACCTAGAACAGTGCCTGGCATACAGTAGGTTACATGGATGTTGGCTGTGACTATTTAAAGCCTTTTCTGCCTTGACTTGTAGGGGTTGGCCTACCACCAATGATGGACAGATCTTGATACACTTGAGTCACCTTCTAGACACAAGATGCCAATAGAGAGATTGACTCCATCTCCAAGCCCATGAAGGCTGAGACCCCTTCTGGCCCAAAGATGGGGAACATCACTACAGACAACTCCTCACTAACCTGCCCCATCGACCACACCATCCACCAGACACTGGCTCCGGTGGTCTATGTGACTGTGCTGGTGGTGGGCTTCCCGGCCAACTGCCTGTCCCTCTACTTTGGCTACCTGCAGATCAAGGCCCGGAATGAGCTGGGAGTGTACCTGTGCAACCTGACCATTGCAGATCTGTTCTACATCTGTTCACTCCCCTTCTGGCTGCAGTACGTACTCCAGCACGACAACTGGTCCCATGGGGACCTCTCCTGCCAGGTGTGTGGCATCCTCCTCTATGAGAACATCTACATCAGCGTGGGCTTCCTCTGCTGCATCTCCATCGACCGCTACCTGGCTGTGGCCCACCCCTTCCGCTTCCACCAGTTCCGAACCCTGAAGGCGGCCGTGGGTGTCAGCGTGCTCATCTGGGCCAAGGAGCTGTTGACCAGCATCTACTTCCTCAAGCACAAGGAAGTCATCGAGGACGAGGACCGGCACCGAGTCTGCTTTGAGCATTACCCCATCCAGTCCTGGCAGCGTGGCATCAACTACTATCGCTTCCTGGTGGGCTTTCTCTTCCCCATTTGTCTGCTGCTGGCCTCCTACCAGGGCATCCTTCGGGCGGTGCGCCGTAGCCACGGCACACAGAAGAGCCGCAAGGACCAGATTCAGCGGCTGGTGCTCAGCACCGTGGTCATCTTCCTGGCTTGCTTCCTGCCCTACCACGTGCTGCTGCTGGTACGCAGCCTCTGGGAGGCCAGCTGTGAGTTTGCCAAGAGCATCTTCAACGTCTACCACTTCTCCCTCCTCCTCACCAGCTTCAACTGTGTAGCCGACCCGGTGCTGTACTGCTTCGTCAGTGAGACCACTCACAGGGACCTAGCCCGCCTCCGAGGAGCCTGCCTAGCCTTCCTTACCTGCTCCAGGACAAGCAGGGCCAGGGAGGCCTACCCTCTGGGTGCCCCCGAGGCCTCTGGAAAGAGTGGGGCCCAGGGCGAAGAGCCTGAATTGTTAACCAAGCTCCACTCAGCCTTCCAGACCCCTAACTCACTGGGAGGGGGAGGGTCGCCCACAGTTGGGTTGGCCTAACTTAAGTCATCTGTATGTGAGGCTTGGTTAGGCCTGAGCTATCACCAACAGGCCTTGTGGTCTGGAGCTTGCCTGGTGGCTGTCTCCCACATTGCCATGTACAGGTGCCTCTTTCCTCAGGAAGGAAATGTGGTCTTGGGCCACAGCTAGGGCCCCCTGGCCCATGGAAGCCCTGTCTTCTCTCATGTTCTCTGCTGTCACCTGGTCTACAGGTGGGACAGAGTCAGAATTGTCGCTCCCAGGAGGTTTGCAAACAGCAGCGGGGCTGGAGCATGGAGGAGGAGAGTAGGAACCAGGGTGTTCACCTGCCAAGCCCTCCTGTGCCCCTGTTGTCACACGTGATACCAGTCCAAATGTGCTGTGGTCTCCTGTGACACAGGAAGCTGTGTTGTCACTATTAATGCTTGAGCTCACCTCTATAACAAGGCTAGAACAGAAGACTGGTTAAGGTGAAGAATGGAGGTAGGGCTTGGGGTACTGGTGTGTGTAGGGCAGGAATAGCAGCCGAGTGGCAGTCTGGGGAGAAGCCCCAGGGCCAGACACATCTCACTTTTACAGGGCTAATTGAACAAATTCATCAACCCCAAGGGCTGATGGCAAATAAACCAACCTCAGGGCTCCCTGGGGAGATGCCAGGGGCCCTTCAAAACGTCATCCTAAAACTCAAGTAAGAGGACTTGGGCCTGAAGCTGTATCCCTAGCCAAGTTCCTGACGTGGGCTTTTCTTAATTTGCTTTTTGTTTCCATCTGCCCAGAGTGCTAGACCTGAGAGCCCCAGGGAAGAGAGAGAGGGAGAATATACAAATGGCAGGGTGTCCATGGCAACTGTGTGCCAAGACAGTTCCCCGGGTCATGTGACTGCTGCCAGTAACTCCTACCCTTCACCCCCCACACTACAGAGCATCCAGCAGCCTTTGAGAGGAGTGTGACAGTTTCCCAGAGTCCCTAGGTACAACCAAACTAACAAAACATACCCATCGTCATGTCTCTTGACCACAGGTTTGGGCTCAAGCTCCACTCTGGTATAAGTAGTTCTTGTAAGAGAGTTGCCAGAGATGGCTGCACGTCAGAGAGACCCACCCCTACCCCAGCCTAGGACCTTGTGGGGTAATGGTGACCGCTGAGTGGATTCTCACTGGCTTGGACTGAAACAAGCTGAGCCTGGCTCCCCTTACTGTGGAGAGCTGTATTTTTGTATTGTCATCTCTCTTATGTCAAGTGTCCCTGTGTTGGACTGTGAGGTGGATTTATGTAGTGACTTCAGTCTGCAAATAAAACAAAGTAACCAATCACAGCAGAGTTTGTGCCGTCCTTATGGGCAGGGATGCCGCCCGCACCAGGGAGGTCCAAAGTGTCCTTGAAAGGCCCCAAATATTCAGGAAGATCCAGGGGTTGACCTTGGAGAAAACTCAGGACAACTTGGGGGGCTGCACTTGAGCACCCATCAAGTGGTCAAGTCCAAGCCATCGAGTGCAGTAGGGTCTTCTCTCCTGCCTTGTGGCAAGGGTCAGGTACCAGTGTAGGGTGTTGTTGCAAATCCCCCTGGATGCATCTGTGCAGGGTGTTGTTGCAAATCCCCCCGGATGCATCTGTACAGGGAGTTGTTGCAAATCCACCCCATGCATCTGTGCAGGGTGTTGTTGCAAATCCATCCGGATGCATCTGTGCAGGATGTTGTTACAAATCCACCCAGAGACTTTTGAGGAGAAAGCCCAGCCCTGTGTTAATTGGGGAATGCTACTCCCTCTGTCTTTGACCACGTGGGACTCTGTATGTTGAGTAGCTGCCCCACAGTGAGGGTGAGCCGCCATCAGACCAGAAGGGCTTGTTGCATTCATCTCTCTGACATTTCCCCAGAATCATCGGGTTGTGTTTGGAGCCTCCCACCTTGTTTGTTGACAACTTCTGTCTGCTGGGCATCCTCTCAACTCCATGTTTATCACCAAGGATTGCTCACATCCTATTGAAACATACATTTGATTTTGACCACTTAATCCCTCTGTGGGTCAGGCTCCTGGAGTTCTGGAATGTTATGGAAGAATAGATCTTACTTCCAAACAGACTAAGCAAGAACACTATTAAGGATTAATACTGCTTTCTCTCCTAAGAGAAGGGCTGGGAGAAGTCCATCTGGTTTGGACCAAAGGTGACAGAAGCCATTAAAATTCCTTTTCTACTCACTAGTGTTGTTTAGTAAGACAAGGTCTCGTCTTCCTGTTTACACACACTGGCCTGTGGGTTGACCCGACAAGAGTGGGAGAAAGCTTCACTACAGAATACAACCCTATCTGCTGCTTGCCATTGGGTTGTGCATTCTAGAGAAAACCGGAATCTGACCCAACTGCTTTTTACATCTGGGGATGGAGTTTCCATTCCTGGACTTCATCTGTTCTCTGTGTCCAGGGCTCTGGGGGAAATGATGAGATTTCAGTCCCATTCTCTTTCAGTTAGCAACTCTCAGAGGAATACTGCTATATAAGACATTCTCAGCCGGGCGGTGGTGGCGCACGCCTTTAATCCCAGCACTCAGGAAGCAGAGGCAGGCGGATCTCTGTGAGTTCGAGGTCCGCCTGGGCTACAGAGTGAGTTCCAGGAAAGGCGCAAAGCTACACAGAGAAACCCTGTCTCGAAAAACAAAAAAACAAAACAAAACAAAACAAAACAAAACAAGACATTCTCTGTCTGTGCTGGAGCATAGCAGGGAAGTCACAATACTCAATGTCCTCACTGCAAAGTACCTCTTCTGGGTCCCTCAGTCCACCCTCCACAGACACCAGCAGTGGCAGCTAACTCACCTCTATGCAGACAAGCCATTCCAGGGGCATCTGAACCTCTAAGGACCCCAAAGTAGTATCACTTTATCTACTGGCTCTGACTGTGGCTGTAACCCTTAGGGTGCAGTTGTTGGAAGACACTTCTCAGTAATGAATCTTCCAACTCAGATTAGTCAAAGCTAGATTGAATTGGAGCAATAAGTAACCCCCATCCAAATCACAGTGCTGTAAAACAGGGGGTGGGAGCAAAAGTGTATCTCATGGTTAGCCTTGGGTTCAACCCCTGGCCCCAAGTAATAAAAATAAAAACAAACATCAATGACCAATACAGGTTTATTTTATGTTCATAAAATGTCCAATGAGAAGGCGTCATCAGGAGCGTGCACGCTGTGCAAGCATGGAGATTGAGTTCAGTCTCTAGAATCCATATTTTTTAAAAAAAAAGTCAGGCAGTGGTGGCGCACGCCTTTAATCCCAGCAATTGGGAGGCAGAGGCAGGCAGATCTCTGTGAGTTCAAGGCCAGCTTGGTCTACAGAGTGAATTCCAGGACAGCCAGGGCTACATATTGAGATCCTGTCTCAACAAAACAAAACAAAACCTCAAACAACAACAACAAAAACCAGCCAGGCTCTGAGCCCAGGTCTAGAGAGGTAGAGACAGATCCCAGGGGCTGGCCAGATAGTCTAGCTGCATCAATATGGTGATTTGAAGGAAAATGCCTCCCAAAGGGAGTGGCATTATTAGGAGGGGTAGCCTTGTTGGAGTAGAAGTGGCCTTGTTGGAGAAAGTGTGTCACTGTGGAGGTGGGCTTTGAGGTCTCATATATGCTCAAGCCACACCCAGTGTCTCAGACCACTTCGTGTTGCCTGCACAAAATGCAGAACTCAGCTACCTCTCCAGAACCATGTCTGCCTGTACACCGCTATATTCCACTATAATGATAATGGACTGAACCTCTGAACTGTAAGCCACCCAGTTAAATGTTTCCCTTTCTAAGAATTGCTGTGGTCATGGTGTCTCTTCACAGCAATAGAAACTAAGATGATCCATGAGCTCCAGGATAGCTGAATCAGTGAGTTCCAGGCTCAGGGAAAGACCTTAGCTCAAAAAAGGAAGTGGGGAACTATTGGGGAAGGCATCCAATGTCAACCTCTGGTCTCTACATTCACATGCATGTACACACGCCTACACACATACACACACTGTTTTCTTAAAGCTCAGTAGAAGGCTGCTTTCTGGCAAGTCCTTTCCCAAGTGATGACAGATTTCAATCCGTCCATTACAGTTTCCGTTACCGTAAAGATTGGTAGAGACGTGCCACTGCCTCTTCCCTGAAGAGTTAACCCAGCTGGGCAGTTCAGGAAGCTGGGACCACTCCTAGGAAGATGTGCCCATCTTAACCCATGCCAAAGGGATAAGAGGAATAATTATCCCTTTAATGAGATACTGTATTTTTTCCTTCCTAGAATTCCTGTCTCCTAGTACAGTCCCCTAAGAGCAGCCCTGAGGTCCAGCTGGCTCTGCCCACCCTTCCGAGTTCTGACTCAGAAATGACACGACTTCCTCTTTTCCTCTTTTCTGTCTGTCTTTCAGATGCTGACTGGACCTACACATTCTTTTTCTGTTGCTTTAGGCTTCCTTACTCTATCTCTAAACACCTCCCCCCCCTTTCCCGTCACCACCTAGTGTCTGCCTGCCACCATGTGGGTGACCTCCATGCCAGCTTAATGCCAGTGTCAATGGCTTCTTCTCCCCTTCACCTTTTCCATCCCCTCTCTGGGCACCTGCTGAGATTTACAGCTTTCCTGCCATGGAGTTTTCCTGTTAAGGTCCAATAACATCAGCCTCAAGCTTCCATTTGAGTCTGTTCCATTAAATTCATTTATCAACAAGACTAAGAATCCCAAGAAGGGACTCCAATTTCCCTAAGATCATCTGGTAACTATGAAGGGACATCCCAGAATTTTCCAGTAGCCGTTCCATAATTATGGGATTTCCCCTGCCCATCTACATGAGTAAGACAAGAAATGTAAAGGGAACCCCACTTGTGAAATAGATGAGATCTCCTGAGTAAACTGGGGGTGAGGGGGCAATAGAGGGTAGGGGATGGGGGATGAAAACATAAGGGAACAGTATGGTCGAGCTGGAACAGGGACGGAGTGGGAGAGCAATGAAAGAGATATCTTGATAGAGGGATATCATGGGGATAGGGAGAAACCTGGTGCTAGAGAAGTTCCCAGGAATCCACAAGGATGACCCCAGCTTAGACTACTAGCAACAGTGGAGAGGGTGCCTGAGCTGGCCCACCCCTGTAATCAGATTGGTGAATACCCTAACTGTCATCATAGAGCCTTCATCCAGTAACTGATGGAAACAGATGCAGAGATCCACAGCCAAGCACCAGGCCGAGCTCCAGGAATCCAGTTGAAGAGGGAGAAGAGGTATTCTATGAGCAAGGGACAGCAAGATCATGATGGGGAAGCCTACAGAGACAACCAAACCAAGCTAGTGGGAATTCATGAACTGTGGACCAATAGCTGTGGAGCCTCCATGGGACTGGACTAGGCCCTCTGCATAAGCTAGACAGTTGTGCAGCTTGATCTGCTTAAGCGCCCCCCGGCAGTAGGATCAGGATCTATCCCTGGTGCATGAGCTGGCTTTTTGGAGCCCATTACCTATGGTGGAACACCTTGAACAGCGTTGATGTAGGGGGAAGGGCTTGGACCTGCCTCAACTGAATGTACCAGGCTTTGCTGACTCCCTATGGGAGGCCTTACCTTTTTGGAGGAGGGGATGGGAGGTGGGCTGGGAGGGAAGGCTTGGGGGTAGTGGGAGGAGGGATGAGAGGGGGATCTGTGGTTGGTATGTAAAATGAATAAAACATTTTTTTTTTTTTTTTTGGTTTTTCGAGACAGGGTTTCTCTGTGTAGCTTTGCGCCTTTCCTGGAACTCACTTGGTAGCCCAGGCTGGCCTTGAACTCACAGAGATCCGCCTGCTTCTGCCTCCCGAGTGCTGGGATTAAAGGTGTGCGCCACCACCGCCCGGCTGAATAAAACATTTCTTTAAAAAAAAGTTAAAAAAAAAAAAAAGAGAGAGAGAAAGAACCCCAGTTGCAATTATGGCCAAGTATGGAAGTGTTTGATAGCCCTGTTACTCATATTCCATTAGCCTGATCCTGGTCACATGGGCCCCAGCTGCGTGAGAGGCTGGGAAATGTAGTTTTTCTAAGTGACAAGCAGAGAAGTGAAATTGGTGAGCTCTGGCCAATCCGATAGACAATTCACGTCCCCTCTGCTTAGGTGTTAATCTCTCATCTGAACAAAATCTACTTCTTCAAATGTGCTGTCTGGATCAGAACCTACATGACATCATCTGCCTTGCCCCAAAGACTACATTCTCTGCTTCTGTACTTCTGGCAAGCACATCACATCACTGATGTAGAGAACGCACAATTTGGTCATAAGCCACACCTTCTCCACCCTGTCTAGAGAGCGATGAACTGCATGGAGAGGCCAGCAGAAGCCATGTGTAACAGGCAGGAAGTAGTAGATGCAATGGGCTGGGCCAACTTGGGGTTGGCATGCAATGGGAGGCAAGAAATGACCTCAGAGGAATGCCTTTCCTAGCTAAGCAACAGGGTGTCAGTTGTGCAGAGGACATCCAGGGATTAAGGAGTTGGCTCACTTGAATTGAGCATGCTACCTCAGTGAGCCAGGCTCATCAGCTTGCTTGTGATTGTGTCCTCTGTCCTGTTTCCCAGGATCCCTCTCCACAGCATCCTAAAAAGCCCACGGATTCCGTTTACCTAGTAATGACTGGAACCAGGCTGGATCTCACTTTGGGTGACACCACAGTTCCATGCAGGCCATCTCTTGTTCTCCTGTCACTGGCTTTTGTAGGTGGTAGCCATCACAGACCTGAACACAGACTTGTCTCCTAAGATCAGACAAGACTAGAACAAGGGCTGAGTGGGAATCACAATGTGGAACGGAAAAGCTCGAAAGCCAGGTCCTGGGAAGTAGAACAGCAACAGCCCTTGAGTTGGATGTTGTGAAGGGGTCTCCCCCACCCTCCTTTGTACCTCAGCCTCAGCTGTAAGTGTGTCTACCTGTAGGGGACAGCATTTGGGTGCCCCACTCAGAGTCTACAAGCCCTCTCTGCCATCTCTGAACTTAATTGGGTCTTAGCCTTTTTCTTAAATAGTTCAGTCACCTCCCCATACATTTCTTCTCATAGCAAGCATAACTTACAACATGTTTACTCTTCAGCTTGCTCAGTGCTGAAGGAGAATTCTGCTATTACTATTGCAGAAGCCAAATCCACGAATATCTTCCCCAAACATGAATGTTAAGATTGCTGGCGGCCTTTCCATAGTGATGGCAGTCTCCCTAGCAGTCATCTACGCTTGTTGTTAACTGTCAGGGTACCCTCTTTATCAGAGTTCCTCATGGTGTGGAATTTGTAGTGAACAAAAATGATAACTCAGAGACCTGGGCAGTCAGGCTGCAGAGCCAAGGTGTGTGTGTTTGCTGAGCTGTGAGGTCTCAGCTGGAGGACTGGCCCTCATTTTGAGTCTCTCCCACAAGCACAAGCTTGGACCCTACAGATGTGAACCCTGCAGGCAAGAACCTTGCAGGCATGAGCCCTGGCCAGAATAACAAATGGAGAGCAGACACTAAAATGCATATTAAAATTACTTTTCTCTTTACCTTTGATTTATTGGAGTGTAAAATCTATACCATGTGTTCCTTCTTCACAATGAACACCCCTTGAAGAACCATACCAGATGTGTTTAAAGAAAGGAAATAACACTTAGTAGGCTCGGATCCCACACAAGCTGTCATACTGGTGTCAGGACTAAGTGTATAACAGGGTATGGTCAGTGGCTCAGTTTCTGATTTTGCTGGGAAATGTGGGGTTGAAGGTTATGAAAGATCAGGATGAGCTCATCTGCCTGAGTCCTGGGCAGGTCTGACTCACCTTTGGGCCCTACTGGCCATATAGCTTCCTTCCCACACAACGAGGGCAAAGAGTGTGGCTAGGGGGAGGAGTAAGCAGATGGGAAGGATGTGTAAGAAATGTCGGGGTGAATGGAGGTGAGGGACAATGGGTGTGATGCCTGGAGGGACCTTCTGGGAGATCTCTTCAAACAGTACATGGAATACTATTAGAAAAAGAAAGCACTTCAAAAGTATAAGTATTTTGCTGGTCACGGTGAGCACAAAGCCCCAGTGTTTTAACCCAACACTCCATGTGTTAAACACTCTAGCCTTTCTTAATTAGCCCAGGTCATGGCAATGCCTATTCTTATGCTCTGCTCTACAGTTAACTGTTCACAAGTTATTTCTTAAGTAGCAGGAGGAAAGATTCTCAGAGCAGACCACAAGGGTGGCCTGAAGAAGCCAGGATGAAGGATAGAGCAGTGACTCCAGAACTAGACACAGGCTGGCCATCGGGTATGGACTTTGCACACAAGCAACACATTGGTCACATGTGCATTGTGGTGGCATCCACCAGCTTCTGGACCATCTCATCATGAACACCATAGAAAGGCAGCCCATCTACTTCCATGCCCACGATGCCTGAGACTCCACTCCGGACTCGGTTCTGCACCAAGATGCGCAACATTTTTTCTTCCTGGGAGGGGGGATAAAAAGAGATGAGGAGGAGATAAAAGTTATGTGGCGGAAGGGAGAAAGGAATGCATAAATCTCTAAGCAGAGAAAGAGCTTTGGGCTTGAGATCTCGTCATCTCTCTGTGTCCCTCTCTGTCCCTCTCTCTGTTTCTATTGGTCTTTCTGTCTTTATCTCTCTGTATTTCTCTCTATCTCTCTCCCTGTCTCTGTCTCTTTCTTCTTTTTCTTTTTTCTTTTCTTTTTCTTCCTTCCTCCTCCTCCTTTTAAAAACAGGGTCTCTGTAACCCTGGCTGTCCTGGAACTCACTACACAGACCAGGCTGGCCTCAAACTCATAGAGATCCACCTGCCTCTGCCTTCCAAGTGCTGGGCTTAAAGGCACATGGCACAACACGCAGGAATATGCCTCTTTTTAAAAAGTAAAATTTGGGGTAAAAATATTAACTTGCTGGAAAGTTCCTTATAAAAATCAAAATTGAGAGCTTGATGTGGTGGCTCATACCTGTCATCCTAATACTTGTGGGGCTGAGGCAAGAGGATTACAGTGAGTTTGAGGCCAGCCTGGATTAAATACTGAGCTCCAGGACAGCCTGGCCTACAGAGTGAGACCCTGTCTCAAACAAGAGCAAAGGATTGAAACAGATCAGCTGTTTCTTTGGACACTTAACATCATGTGACTGAATTTCATGCCCTGGTGGAGGCCTGCATGGTCCGAAAGCATACCAGAAGTGCAATCCTCCACCAACCCAGTCTCTAGACAGCCATGGATCTGATTGGGGGCCCTCCTGAGACCCCACTGTTAGCCTCCTGTGTTGGTTTCCTATTGCTGTGATAAACACCATGACTAAAAGCTATGTAGTACAGGAAAAGGTTTACTTCAGCTTACAGCTCTCAGGCCATACTCCCTCACTGAGGGAAGTCTCAGGACAGGAACTCAAGGCAGGAACCTGGAGGCAGGAACTGAAGCAGAGGCCATGGAGGGATACTGCTTAGTGGCTTACTCTCTATGGCTTTCTCAGCCTGTTTTCTTATACAGCACAGGACCACCTGCCCAGGGATGGCACTACCACATTGACCAGGCCCTCCCACATCAATCATCAATAAAGACAATGCCCCACAGGCTTTCCTACAGGCCAATCTGATGGAGGCATTTTCTAGATTGAGGTTTCCTCTTCCCAGATGACCATAGCTTGTATCACGTTGACCACCCTCAGGAAAAAAAAATCTAGCAAGCACAACACTAAATTCTGCTGCTGCCTCCATTTTCCAACAAGGGTATGGGAACATCTGGAGGGAGCAGAGCCATGGAGAAAAAGCAGCTGGGCTTTGGGATTAGACACATCTGAGGTGGGGCTTTCCTGGCAGTGTCTCAGCCTCTCTGTGTCTTGGAAATCTCATCTGTCAGGTGGAGGTGTTGCTGATGCTGGTGGCAGCGTGGCCCTCAGGGGCTGCCTAAGGGTTAAATGAGATACCTGAAGTAAAGCACCCAGTGTGGCCCTTGGCACACAGTAGGAATGACGCTGGTTGCCAACGGCAGTGAGGAAAGCCCAGAGCTTGCTTCCCTTACCTCACTTGCTGGTTAAGGGGTAGGGGCTGGTCCACCTCCTTTCCTTCCCCTCCAAAAATAAGGTCCCAAAGAACCTCCTGTCTAAGCCACTAATGTGCTGTCCCCATTGAACACTTAGGGGGAGGCAGCAGACAGGAGGGGCCAGATCAAACACCCTCTCTCTCCATCCTCCACGGTAAGACGGAACCAAAGGAATCTGGAACAGGAACTGCAGACATCAGAGGACTGCCACCTTCCGGATGAGGCATTTGCTCTCTCTCCATCAGTGTTCTTGTGTACCTGCTGTGACAGTCTCTGAGCCAGAGGTTCAAGGTCGAGATAGGTTCAAGCCCCCAAGGTGGTCCCAAGCTAGATGACTGACCAGGGACTCACAGGATATACAGAGTCATGACACAGAACAGAACATCAAACTCAGTTTACTAGGGTGCCCCTGGGAATGCTTTTCGGGGAATTATTGTTATAGACTGAAGCTTTGTAACTCTTCGAACTCATGGCTCTCAATATGATGGTATTTGAAGATGGAGTCTTTGGGAGGTAATAAGGTTGCAATGAGGTCATGAGGGTGGAGCCCCCATGATAAGATTAGTGCCCTTGTAAAAAGATGAGGGGCCACATGCTTTCTGCCTCTATCACATGAGGATATAGTGAGAGGCCAGCCATCTACAACCCAGGAAGAGCATTTCCACCAAGGCACTGAATCTCCTGGTACCTCAGTGTTGGACTTCCCAGCTTCTAGAACTGTGAGAACTAAGAATGAGCTGTTTAGGCTTCCCAGTCTATGGTGCTTTGTTACAGCAATCTACATTGATTTAGACACAGGCAACTAGCATTAGAGAAAATTAAAGAGGAGAAATAAGCTGAGGAAAGGGCCTTGTAGACACTCACCCAAAACTTCAAATAATTGTGATGGGGAGCTGGGGAGCTGGGGAGCTGGCTCAGTTAGTAGAGTGCTTGCCATATAAATATGAGACCCCAATTCCCAGCACTCACGTAAAAGCCGGAAAGGCAGAGACAGGGGCATCCCTGGGACTTGCTACCTACCCATTCTAGCCTAATTGGTGTGCTCCAGATTTATTGAGAAACTGTGTCTCAGAAAATAAGGGAGAGAATAATTGAGAAAGACGTTGGATGTTAGCCTCTTGCCTCTGCATATATGTGAATACACATGTAAGTGTACCACAGACATGTACACACATGGATATGTGCACGCACGCACACACACACACACACACACGGGGAAGTATTGGCAGAGGTTGCCGGGGAGCTCTCTCTTTGTTCCTGCAGTGGTCTTTCTGTTCTGCCCGTGGGTGAAGGCAGATGACCCGCCCTGTGAAAGGGAGGTCCAAGTACATTTCCACACAAGTCTTTGTCAAGAGCCCCTGGCCAGGGGCTACCCAGCCCAGACGGGCATTTTCCAGCCTTTGTTTCGGCTCCATTCTCCCACTTTTCTTCCCTATTACTCATATCCTCTCTTTATGGGGCAATGCATGTGGCACCATGGGGCCATTTCCTCCCGGCACACTGTCTGCTCTCACTGTTCTCATCCTTCTGGGACATGGGGAGGACCGTGGAGTCCTCAGGGTAAGTGTGAGGAGCCAACAGGTTAGGAACTGGCTGGCACTCAGCCGCTGAGAGCCACGGGGACCAATTGTCTGGTCCCTAAGAGCTGGGCCAATTGCCACCCCCAGCAGATTTCCAGGAAGGACCACATCATGTTCTAAGAGACCAAGTGGAGGGGGCCGCTCCTCCCTGCCCGAGCAGAGCTGGAAGCAGAGGTGCTACCCAGGCTGAGGCAATCAGAGGCAGGGGAGGGGGAAGGAGGTCTTAAGCGAGGCCGACCTCCCGACAGAGTCAAGGTGGATGGGGAAAGAGGTCCCAGGGTCATTTCCAGGCTTAGAGGCAGGTGGTGACCTGCTAATAATTCTGGGGCATGGTGGGCTGATATTTATGGGAAAAAGATGTTATTTTTAAGCAAGTTGGAAAAAAAAACTTTTAAATAAGAATGAGTCGGGAAGTCGGGCACACCTATAGTTCTAAGTACTCAGGAGGTTGAGGCAAGGGTTGCTTGAGCTAGGATTTCAGACCAGACTGAGAGAGAGAGAGAGAGAGAGAGAGAAAGAGAGAGAGAGAGACAGAGAGAGACAGAGAGAGACAGAGAGACAGAGAGACAGAGAGAGACAGAGACAGAGACAGAGAGACACACAGAGAGAGACAGACAGAAAGAGAGAGACAGACAGAGAGAGACTTCCATCTGGACGTCTATGTTACCCTGCCGTGTTCCCCAAGCTCTGTCTCCAGGGGCCATGTCTGACTCCTCACTGTTTCCCAGAACAAGCCTGGGCCTGGCCCCCAGGAGGGGCTCCGCAAATGTGCTTCTGCTTCTGCTTCAGAAACATGCCTTTCCATTTCCTCCTTGAGACCGAGGCATTGTTAATACACTTCTGAAAGACTGGGCAGCCATGCCAAGAGGAGAATTTTCCATCCCTGGAGGGTGAGTGTGAGGCTGTGGGGGTTGGCTGGGCGGGGTTCACACTTTGTGTTTGTGTGAATCAGGAGTCATGCGGGAGGCAGCCCCCCATGTTTTCCAGTTCAGATGCAGGAAGCATAAAGAAAGAACAGAAGGCCCTCTGGGTCCCCCAGGGAAGACAAGACCGTTTCTCCCATGAAAATGTCACTTGGGTCCCACACCCACCTCTCCCCCCTGCCCCAGCATTCTCAGGGCCTGAGAAGCTTCTGGGCCACCCAAGGAAAGCCTAGAGTCAGGATCAGAGACACCCTAACTCCCACTTCAACTCTGCCTCTTATTGGGTGGTCTTGGTACTATCCACCACCCAGAGCCCACCAGCTCTCTCCTCTGTGGAAGTAATAATGCCAACCCATGGAGATACTGAATTCAACAGGGCTGGAGGCCGGAGGGAGAAAGAGACAGAGAACCAGGGAACAGAAAATGCACAAGACAAGGTGTAAAAAGAGAAAAGAGGCTACAAGACAAGGACTTCTAGAGATGGAGCTTTGCCAGGAACTGGGGTTCAGGGCCACCAGCCCTTGACTGCCTGGGAGACATTACAACTGGGGCTGTCCCTTCTTACACGATACACAGTCCTAGGAACTGAGCCAGTGACCAGCAAGTTTCCAGGGAACTGGTCTGGAATTCCACTCATCTGGCCTGCCTGAGACCTTCCCAGCCAGGAGCCAGGAAGACAGGCTTAGCACTGTGAGTTTCACAAGCAACTTCTGGTTTGTTCTCTCTGTTTCCTGCTTGTGGTTGAGGATGTGAGCTCTCAGCTTCCTGCTCCAGCCACCACGCCTGTAGCTGGCTGCCATGTTCCCCCACCATGATGGACTCTTATCCCTCTAGAACTGTCAGTCAAAGCAAATGCTTTCTTCTCTAAGTTACCCTGATTGGTGTTTAATCACAGCAACAGAAAAGTAACTAATACATTAGCCAGGACTCCAGCCTAACTTACTGTTTTTCAGATTCACTGTGAGACTACCCAATACTTTATCTGTGTCCTCTAAGTCTGGCCCACCAGCTGCTCCTCAGGGTAGGGCAGGTCCCACCCCTTCAAGAAGCACCCATAGAGGAGAGGTTTGGGTTTAGAATCAGTATTGGTGCGCAGGATGGCTCCAGGATAGTCATGGGGACTGAGGGCCGAGGGAGGGACAGCCCACGCGGCTGCCTCGTCACTACTCAGGCTTAGCACTGAGTTCAGGGCTGGCTTGTTTCCCGTGCTGCCCCCTGACATACCCAAGTTCACTTAAGATGTTTAAGGGTTGCTGCCCGCCCTTTGTCCTGGTCTATAAGATGTGTCTAGAACTGAAGGGGTTGGGTTTGCCAACTCTGAGGTGCTTAGATAAGCCTACGGTGGGCTCGGATTTCCTTGCTTAAAAACACATGTATGGGAACGATTTTGAAAGCAGTTTTGGAGTCTTTCACTGTGGATCCCAGGTTCAGAAGCCCTCCTCTGACACCCATCACACCTGAGTCTACAATCTTCCATCCAGGAGCAATCTTACTCAGCCAGGGAGAAACTGAGCCTTTGCTCATGACTTCCCACCTGGAATGCATGCCCTCCCCCCTCATCTGGTGGATTCCTTCCAGTCTACACCCATAGGACTCCTTTCCCACCTAATCTGCCCCCACCCTTAAGCATGTGGGCTACCCAAGATGCTTTAGTACCCTCACTGAGTCATCAGTTCTGTGAAGAGAACATAAGGACTCCACCCCCCACTCTGACCACCACCCAGATGATGGCCTCCACCAGTCAGGCATTCCCTTCTTCCAGCAGTGCCGATTGTACCCACTTCACAGACAGAGACTCATCTCTGAGAGGAAAATCAGCTCGCTGAAAGTCAAACTAGAAAGGACAGGATCTCTCCAAATGGGTCTTACTTAGGACCCAGGACCAGAAGTAGATCAAAGAGTTGTCTGATTTTGTCTCCCAGCCTGACCCAGCAGGGAGACAGTCCCTCAAAGGCAGTTTTGCCTTTGGCTTCGTGGGTAGCTTGGTGGTTGATGTGGTCATATGGTTTGGAACATTCAGGCCTACTTAATTCTCATCAAACAAGAAAGTTGCATCTGGGCCAGTGGCCTGCTGCAGTGTGTTACCTTAGTGACAGAGGGCAGGGCCTGAGTCCAGCTCTGTTCCCCAGGTACCCTGGAAGGCCCAGTTGCCCTCCTCAGATAACGTTCATGGACTTCACATGAGTTCAGAATGTATAGTGCACAGGCCAGGGCATAGCCTCCCCAGTTAGAAACACCTAGAATGCAAAAGAAAAAAAAAATCCATCACAGAACTGTAAAGGGCCTGTGGTCCACTGGCTGCCTCCAAGCCACAGAAGCCATCTCAGAGCGTTGGCACAGAGGGCAGGCACTGGGATCACCTGGGGACTTGTTACAAATTCTTGGGCCCCAGCTCAAACCTCCTGAATCAGAATTTCTGCAAGATTGTTGGGGAGCAGGTAAGTTTTAATGAGCCCCATAGGTAAGTTTGATTCAAGCTAAAGTCTGGGGGCTATTGCTTGAAGCTATTTGGGTTATATACTGCTAATGACCGCTAGAGGAAAAGATATAGGCACTGTACCTAGAAAGCCATTCCAGAATTCCCCACACTAAAGAACGGTCCCAAGGGCTGGTCTCCATCCCTTAGGCTACACAGAAGCCTGTCCCCTAGGGCATATAGTGGACAGCACATCATGGGAGGTTTTGTCACTCCTTATGTGTTGAAGACCATTCCTAAGTCACCCTCAGACTTCCTTTCCTATTCTGTCAGCCAGGCCCCGGGGCTCATTCCCTGGACTAGGGATGATTTCATCTACTCTTCTCTAACACCTGCTTGAGTTCTCCGTCCTGTCTAAGACTGATGGAGGGCTGTTAAACTCTAGATGCTGCACCATTATTAAGGAAGAGGGGGTGGTAAGACAGCTCAGTGGATGAAAACTAGCTGCCAAGCTTGATGACCTGATTTCAGTCATATACCGTGGAAGGAGAGACCTATACAGTGGATGGAGAGAACTGACTCCTGCAAGTTGTCCTCTGACTTAGACACACACACACACACACACACACACACACACACACACACACACACACACACAGAGCGCACTAAATAAACATTTCTTATAAAGGAAGAGGACCATCAAATTGAAGAGAAAAGTGTACACATAGTCAGCCTCAGGGGAAGACAATCAATCAATGAGATGCTTCCAAAGGGTTATGGGAACACGGAAGAGAAACCAGTAATTCTGATTGGTTCAGGAAAGAGTCGCAGACAACCCCCACTGAGCACGAAGGAATACAGCCAAACCCAGCCAGTGAAGACCAGACAATAACGCCAGATTGCATGTCAATGATTCTAAGATACCTTTTTGTTACATCTGCATATCTGAAATTGGCAAGTGTCTGTGGTCACCGCTGAGAGCTGTCACGGCTGCTTTATTAGTCCTATACAGAATAGTGGCGACTTGAGTCGTCAATGGTACACTCAAGGGAAAAGACTAGCTTGCTTTGGCTGAATATTTCCGTCTGCGATCCTGTTGTAAATTTCTTGTGTGATTTAGCTCCTGGAGTCCTTAAAACAAGCCTATGAGGCATAGTATCATTATCGCCATGTGAGCAACTTAGAAACAGACACAGAGGGGTAAATGTCACACGGCAAATAATCAGACGTACGTTATAATTCAGGCTGTTCCCTCCAGAGCCTACATTCCTTTTCTCTTAAGAATTAGTTTTCAAGTTTTAATTGTGTTAAAATCTCCATGACATGAATGTGGGAATAACGAACGGTTCCCTCACTGCCCTCACACCAGCAACAGAGAGGTCATTGTGATCACCGAGGGCATGGGTGCCTTTCTCTGCCAGGAATCTAACAGGCTTGCAGCAGCAGATACCTAACCCAAGTGCGCTCCAATCCGATTTAGTTCTGACGCTATCAACTGTGACTGTGAAAGGTCCTAAGGCCTGGCCTGAGGTCTCCATCTCCTAGACTGCCTCTTTCCCTTTTGATGTCAGTGGGCTAGCCTGGAGGCTCACCTTAGCCTCTGACTGACTGGCTGTATACCAGGGTTCCTGAAAGCTCTTGTATGATCGAATTAATTTGCTTCAACAGCCACAGGGGAGAGCACACTGTTTTATTACAGAGGATGTTAGGAAAGACCCACATGAAGAGCTATATGGGCAAGGCACCCAGTAAGGGGCCTGGGCATCACCCTGGATACTCTGCCCTCCAGGGACAGCATGTGTCTATCTATCTGGAAGTGCTCTGAACTCTGTCCTTTTTGGCTTTGGTGAAGGTCTATGTTAATAGACAGGGTGGCTTGCTTCCTTGGGCTCTTCTTGGACTCTGTGCAACATCCTTCTTCCTGGATAGGGAGCAGGATTCCTCTGGATTGAGGTTGGTCTTAGGACCTATCAGACAAGGGCAGATTGGAGAATTTCTTTGTGGCTGGCTAAAAGTGGGAGGAGAGTCTCACTTCAAGGAAGAGAAATTCTAGTTTCTATGGTCTGCCTTGGAGAGGGAGTTATATGAACCTAGATCCATGGATGAAAACAAGCAAATTATCTGTCTGCCCATCCATCCATCCATCCATCCATCCATCCATCCATCCATCCATCATCTATCTATCTATCTATCTATCTATCTATCTATCTATCTATCTATC
>CABHPH010159312.1:0-14003 GCA_902168325.1 Peromyscus nudipes | reverse complement strand
TATCTATCTATCTATCTATCTATCTATCTATCTATCTATCTATCTATTTATCTACCAGTCAGTCATTTGTCTATCTGTCTGCCTATCTATCTATCTATCTATCTATCTATCTATCTATCTATCTACCATCTATCTATCTAAAAATATCATGCTAGAATTCACCACCTTAGCCATCTTTAAGAGTATAGTCAGTAGTGTTAAATATATTCCTGTCTCTCTTTATCTAGCTATCATGTCTATCTAAAATATCTATGTAGTGTGTTTCAGACCAGTAAGGCTACATAGTAAGACCTTTGGTGGAAAAAGACAAAGGATATATAGGAATTGTGTTCACCAGCATAACCATCTTTAAAGGTATAATTATATAGCATTAAGTATCTATTGATCCATTCATCCAAAATAACATAATTTGTGAGAGTACATATGAGCAGTGTTGAGTATATTTTCATGGTACAACTCAGAGCTCATCCTCAGCCTCTGTGCAAACATAGAAAAGAAAAACATATTTGGGAAGTTGTAACAAAGGAAAAGGCGGGATTTAAAATCCTTGTTCACCAGTTTAAAATGATATAGGATGGTTATGCACTGAGGATGAAGCTGACATGTGAGCTAAAACTGCTGACTGTGTCATGGTGGGATGATACAGCACATTTTTGACTATGCCCATCACCCTGCACTACCTCCTTTTTAAGAATGCCTTTGGTCTCACTATGACATCATCTTTTCAATTAACGAAATGTAAAACCCATGCTATATTTAAGCAATGGCCATAGCCATCATACCTGGATCATAGGGTACATGGTGGGGGATGGGAGAGATGAGAGGGGACCATAAAAGGCAGCTAATTTAAGGTCATGTGCTGGAGGCCCCACGTGAGATGAGCACACAGTAAACTTTGAACTCCAAGTCCCTAGCAACCACTGATCTTTTCACTGTCTCCATAATTTTACGTTTTCCAGAACATCGTATATAGCTGGGTTCAGATCACACAGCCTTTTCAAACTGGCTTGCTCCTTTAGTAATATGCTCTTAAAGTTCCCTGTGTCCTTTGTGGTTTGTAGATGGAGGTCAGAGGATCTATACCATATACACGAATGAGCAAAGGGAAAGAAGGAAAGAAAAGAGAAAAAAGTGAGCTCATCATTAATTAACATTCATCTCCTCCTACCTCCCAACTGCAGATATGATGTGACCCGTGGCCTCACACTCCCGCTGCCAGGCCTTCTGCACCACGATGGCCATATCCGCTCAAGCTGTGAGCCAAAATAAACCTTCCCCCCTTACATTCCTGTTCTCAGGCATTTTGTCACAGCAGTGAAAAAAACAACTAATACAATATCCACGAAATAACTCCCAGGAGTGTTCATTTATTTTGCACTGGATTTTTGGTCCAGTTGGGAGAACTAACATCCTGACACTGTTGAGTCTTCGCATCCATGAACATGGGATAGCTCTGTAACTATTTAGTTCTACTTGCTCTCCTCCATCAAAGTTTTATACTTCTCCTCATATAAATAGTAATGACATGTTGCTAGCTGTATATTTAGGTATTGCATTTTTTTTTTTGAGACAGGGTTTCTCTGTGTAGTTTTGGAGCCTGTCCTGGAGCTCGCTCTATACACCAGGCTGGCCTCGAACTCACAGAGATCCATCTGGCTCTGCCTCCCGAGTGCTGGAATTAAAGCCGTGTGCCACTACCACCCGGCAAGTATTGCATTTTGGGAAGTGCTAATATAAATGGTAACGTATTTTTAATTTCAAATTCCTCTTGCAAACTGTTGGCGTATTGAAAAGTGATGTTGTATCTTGAAAGACTGCTGTAATCTATTAGTTCCAGGAGTTTGCTTTTGTTTATTCTTGTAGATTTTCCATATGGATGAACATGACATATATAAAGATAATTATTTTCTTTCTTCTCAACCCATATGCTTTTTATCTCTTCTTCTTTTTTTCTTATTGCACTAACTAGGATTTCTAGAAGGATGCTGAAAAGCTGGTGAGAAAGGACAGCCTTACCATACCACTCCTGGCTGGACTCTTAAAAAATACTTTTTCTGTATTTCTTGCCTTATTATGTAATTTTTCTTCTTTAGTTTGCTAATATCTAGGATTATATGATTAATTTTTAATTATTGGATCTTCCTTCATATTTGAAATAAATCTTAGTTTGTTAATGATATGTTTCTTTTATATATTGTTGGAGTCTGTTCTTAACATTTTGCTGAGTTCTTTTGGACTTTTACATTTATTTGTTTATATATGTATGTATGTATGTGTACATGCATGAAGTATATATTTGTGCACTAGTGTGTATGTGTGCATATATGGGTCTTCAGGCCATCAGACTTGGTGGCAAATGCTATAACTCACTAAGCCATCTCACCAGCCCTGTCACTTTTATATTCACGTTCATGAAAGATATTGAACTGTATATAGTTTTCTTTCCTTAAAGTGGAAGCTAAGATAACTGAAGTCAGTTATTTATTTTCTAATATATGCATTTGGTGGTGGTTTGAATGAGACATCCCCCATAGTCACGAGCATGTGACTACTTGGTCCTCAGTTGGTGGTGCTCTTTGAGGGAGGCGCAGGAGGTGTGGCCTTGGTGGAGGAAGTACATCTCTGGGGGTGGGCTTTGAGAGGAACAAGCCTGGCCTACTGAGAGTCGGCTCTCTCTCTGCTTCATGCTTGTGGATCAAGATGTGAGCGCCCGGTTCTCTGTTCCCACGGCCATGCTGCTTGCTGTCACTCTCCCTGTCATATGAACTCTGACCCTCTGGAACCACAGTTTCTTCTCTACATGGCTCTGGTCATAGCGTTTTATCACAGCAATGGAAAAGGAACTAATACAGGTGTCAACTAAATCTGGTTGACTGACAGCGTTGTTGAGTTCTACTGTGTCCTCACAGATTTCATGCCTACTGTATCTGTCCACTTCTGATACAGGAATGTTAAAATATTCAACTATAATAGTTGAATCGTCTATTTCTTTTCTCTGCAGATCTTTTCCCCTTGTATATTTTGTATATCTATTTCCATTCTGGTGTTAGATACATATACACAAAGGATTGTTATATCTTCCTTGTGTATTATGAATGTGCTTTTTTATTCCTGGTAACTTCCTTTGTTCTGAAGTCTGCTCTCTGATGGTTAGTGTTACATTTAATTTCTTTAATCTCTTTCCTTTTACTCTATAGAACTAGACCTGGGCATCTCCTTTCCCTCACTGGGAGGTGGCAGTGGGCTGAACCTGGATATTTCCCTTCTCCCAGGCAAGTATGGCTTTGCTCACACCATAGCAGGCTGTGGTTTCTTTTGAGGCCAGATCTTATTCAGAATAGAGCAAGATGGTGTATTTCTGAACAGTTCCTTCTTCCTAGGTCCACCACAAGCAGAAGATATTTTCCCTTGATATTCACTATGAGACCCTAGTTGAGTGCCCAGAAGTAAGCCCCCCCAAATCAAGGTGATCCCCTATGATCCCCTGGAATTGTTTTTGTTTGTTTGTTTGGTTTGGGTTTTGGTTTTTTAAGACAAGGTCTTGCTATGTAGCCTTGGCTGGCTTGGAACCCTGGAACTCACTGTCTAGATCGGCTTCAAACACATAGAGACCTGACTACCTCTGCCCCCCAAGTGCTGGGATTAAAGGTGTACACCTGGCTCCCCGGGAGCTGAACTCCCAGGTCTGTGCGGTGAGTCTCCAGCAACTCACCAGTAAGTTTTCCATCCTGGAGAGTGTTTGTTCCCTTCCAGGCTGATTCTGACCATGAAGGGGAGAGAGCCTTTTTCAGGTGTCAGTATTTCCAGAAACTTCTGGTGAGGCTAAGGGAAAGCCAAGCTTTGAAACATCTGGACATACAAGAAAGGCTGGTCCTGAGGTCCCATGAGGAAGGACAGGGAGCCTGAGGCAGAAGTTGGTAAAGGGGGCTGTGGGAAACGCTTCCCCTGTTCACCATGTCCTAGGCACTCACTGACCACTGATCTGAGTGGCCCTCCTGTCACTCTCTCTCATCTGTCACCTGCCCTACTGCCCTCAAACCTCTCATCACTATATCACCCGGTATATGTATCCATCTGGGTCATTGTCTTTCAACTCAGGAGAGAAGGTTCTTTGGCACACAGCATCTCTGCGGTTGCCCAGAACCCAGAACCATGCCTGGCACACTGCAAATTTTAACTTAATGGCTGAATTACCACCCAGGGCCCCACCCTACCCCGGGGCCCTCTAGAGCCCCTTGGAGAGAAGAAAAGCTTCTGCTCTGGTGTGATGGTTATCTTGATTGTCAATTTGATTGGATTGAGAGGTGTCTGGGAGAGTAGTCAACACAGGTGTGTCTACAAGGGCGTTTCCAGAAAAGATTGACATGCTGGACAGCAACCGAGGGAAGAAGATGGTACCTGAGTGTGAGCAGAACTGTCCAATAGGGTACAAACCCAGAGAGGACAAAAGCAGTAGTCTGCCAGGCCAACACAAGGTCTCTTGCTCTGTTTCCTGGTCTCTATGGAATAGGCAGCCCTTCCACCATGACGTCTGCCTTGCTACAGGCCCAGGACCAATAAAGCCAGCAGCTGTATTCTGAACCCTTTGAGAACCCTGTGAGCCCAAATCATCCTTCCTCCTTTGAAGTTGTTTCTTTCAGGTATTTGTTACAGTGATTAAAAACTGTCTAACACGCCTGGTCAAGCTTCAGGCCAGGTCACTTACCCTGGCCAGCCAGGCTCTTCTTAGCAGGCACGCAGGTACTCACCAGCAATGATAGCAAAGTCAGCTTCCACGTCACAGGCGATGACATCTCCGTTTCTGATGTACTTCTTCACGGCCTCCTTGACCTTGCCCATCCCAAGCTCATTGCCTCCATCACCCACTCCTGAAGGGAAGAGAAACAGAGTCAGTACACAGGATGAAGATAAAGGGACCGAGAACAAGACAGCCCCACCCCACATGTCAGTGATTGGCTCTGAATAGTTCTGACAACCAGACGAAGATTCCTCTTCAGGTCTTCTAGAAACCTCTATAGTTGGGAGTGGATCTGATTTTGGAGCTCACTGGAGTGGGATCCTGTCTTCTACCAGGGTCCTCACATCCAACCACAGGTGGGGTGTCTTCGGTTCTGACATGTCACCAGCTGTACTGGAGACAAGGGTACTGTGACACTCAGTGGCTCCCTTTTCTCAGAACAGTTTCTACATGAGTGACAGCCTGATTGAATGACAGAAACAATCCAACCACCTGCAAGTGTAAGGGAATGTTAGATGCCAGGGAGGGCCAGGACACGTGGTGGGGGAGGGGATGCTCTGGCAGCTTCCCAGGCTCCACCAGCTAATTGCTCCTTTGGACTCTTTCCTTGTGCTGGTGACACCTCCCTGCAGATGGTGGGTCTTTTACCTGCCCAGCCCAGAGTGACAGGAAGTGAGAAATCAACCAAGCCGACCACACTGCGTGTGCCCCACCCGCAGCCTCTTCTGGGAAAATCTGGGGATTTGCAGAAACTTTCTAGACAACCTAGAAGGTTTTCATTGACTCCTCAAAAACCTCAAAAGTCAGAGGGGACTAATGGGTCTGGGAAACACTTGGAGGCTTGGAGAGTAACAGGCACAGAAGGACAGACAGGCTTTAATGACTCCCAGGGAGGAAGGAGAGCTGGCGTCCTTGGGGGGACTGCTCAGTCATAACAGTGAGGTGATTCTTTAACAGTAGGGACTAGGGGGTGGGGCGGGGGTGGGGGGCTGCACTTTGCTCAAAATCTTGCTGGCAGTGCTAATTAGCTAGGCCATTTCAACCTCACTGGGCCTTGTTTCCCCATTTACTTCTTTCCTATCGCACAGGGGTTTTTGAGCAGGATAGAAAATAGGATGGTTATGAAAGTTCTTGGAAAAATATAAAGTTCAGTACCAAAACAAATTATCACAATATATTATTAATAACAATAATTTACTCATCTCATATTTAATACACTTAAAAAGTGAAGCGTTTCTTCAGATGACACACGACAGAGTCCAGCCTGTATGATCAAAAGGATACGCCATGTCTCGATTTCATTCTTGTTAATATTTCATGATGAGTTTAATTACTTCTGAACTGGGCAAATGGAGTGTGTTCTGTGTGTGTTACTTCCCTTCTCCTCAGGGAATGTTGCATTTCTTAATAATGGTGTCATTAGTGTCTAGACTGGCTGAAATAAACAAAGCCCAGTTTGAGCATGTAACCCTTTCCTGGCCTGTGCGCAATGGTTAATAAAAGATGCCTAGCACTAACGTGTTCATGTTGAATTCTTAGCGGCCCCACTTACCAGTTGATGAGATTCCAGGAATCTTTTGTGCGGCAAGGAAAAGGTCATCAATGGGGTCAACTAAGTGCTTGATGTTCATCTTCCTGGCGTTGTAGTAATTGCCATCAGCAGCCCTTCCTGCACGCTCGATGGCCACCAGATGGTCAAATCTGCCGGGAAGCAATGGTGGTAAGTCTTCATGGGGAAAATGGCAGCTTCGCTGGCTCTAACCTGTGTGCCTGTGTGAACGACCCTTGGTTTCTTAACTTGACTCCTTTAATCCTATGAGCCTGACTGAGGCCTGCTTTGTGCTGGGTGTGTGTGTAGGGGTGTGTGTAGGGGTGTGTGAGTTTGGGGGGTGGACATCACAGGGAACTAACTCACTACATTTTTGGTGGTGGGGAGGCACAGCCCAGCCCTGCTGCCAGAAGCCTGAGGAGTTCCGGGGACCTCCACACAGGTAAAGCTGGGTCCTTCACTACACTGACTGTATCACAAAAACGAATTTCAGAAGAAGTCAGAGGGAGGCCGCGTTAGCAAGTCTATTCGGGGACAGGAGACAGTACACATTTCAGATTTAGCTAGGAGCACTTATTCGCCCTCTCTCTCTTCCTTACCTCTTCTCACGCACATGCACACACACACACACACACACACACAAAAAAAAAAAAAAAAAAAAGGACAGTACATATCCCAGGCATGGATGTAGGTTTCTCAAGAGGGATAGCAAGATTCAGGTGTTTTTAGTGGCGATACGTATGATATATATGATTTTGTGGCCAAATGATAGAGCTCAAGAAGTATAATCTACAGTAAGGCTTAGACATTAAGCAAAGTTTAAAAGTTAAGTCAAAGATGTGAGTTGGTTTACTTATTTTTTTTTTCAATTCCTTTGGTAAGTGAAAACTGTAAGATGGTTTTATAAGATACACTGCTTGGATGAACTGAAGGGTTGAGGGGATTGCTAATATAGACTCAAGTTCACGAACATCTTGGCCCTGAGTAAGCATAGCCTTTTGTTTGTTTTGTTTTTGTTTTTCTTCCTTGAGCCAAGGTTTCATGTAGCCTAGGGTGGCCTCTAACTTGCTATGCAGCTAAGGATGACTTTGTACTTTTATTACTATTTTTTAAATTTATTACTACCGTTATTGTGTATGGATGACGTGTGGATGCACACGTGCCACAGCAAATGATGTGGAGGTGGGAACACAGCTTCCTTCCACCTTATGTGGATTCTAGAGGTCAAACTCAGGTCATAAGGCTCAGTGGCAAACACCCTTACCTGTTGAGCCATCTTGCAGGCCCCTGAACTGTTACAAATTACTTATTTATTATTATCAATGTGTATCTGTGTCCACATATATGTGTGTGTGTGTGAATAGGTACATGTGTGAGTGTAAGTGCCCATAGAGTTGAAAAGAGGGCATCAGATCCCCCCGGATCTGGAGTTACAGGCGGTTGTGGACTGCCTCATGTGGGCGCTGGGAACCAACTTTGGATCCTCTGCAAGAACAGTGAATGCTCTTAACCACTGAGCCATCCCTTCAACCCCAGTGTGAGCCATTTGGGCTTTGTCACTTGTTTTTAGTTTCTCTCTGGGAGACTCTGGAATGAGAGCTGCTTTCCTTTCCCATGCCCCTTAATTTTCTCCATCTTTCTATCCTACCCCAACAACCTTTCTATCAAACAGACATTTGGATCTTCTTCAGTTTAACAGTGTCAGAAGCTGGAAGGTCAGGAGGCCCATGGTCAGGGTAACTGGGGGTCCTGAGAGTCACTAATACTCTATCCAATGCCCCATAATCAGCAGGGTCCAGTTGGAGAGGAACTAAGTGTGGGCTACTATGGACCTATTTCACACCTTTTCACTTCTCATTCACACCGCAGACATTAAACAACTAGGAATGAATTTAAAGGAGGGAAAAATGAATGGAACATGACATGAACTCCTTAGGAGACAAAGAGATAGATTAATAAGGGCATAAACGGCATGGTGGTCAAGTGGTTGTGGAGTCCTTTCATGTAGGTCACACTCTGGGTCTTCCTGTCACTGGCCTTAGGTGAGTCATTTGGTCTTTTTAACCACACATCACCTTTTCCATCTGCAACACATCATGCATCTGCAGGGTATCACACTTATGCAGGACATCACACATCTGTAGGACATCATGCATCTGCAGGATACCACACATTTGCAGGGCATCACACATCTGTAGGACATCACACATCTGTAGGACATCATGCATCTGCAGGTACATCTATAGCATTGATGGGGTTAAAGAAGGTGCCTGTCATGGAACCTGAAGCTACTTAGAGCTTAGTGTCAGCTGTTGCTGTTGGTGTTTTTATTATCAGGAATGTTTTTTGTTTTTGTTTGTTTGTTTGTTTTGTTTTGTTTTTCCGAGACAGGGTTTCACTGTGTAGCTTTGCGCCTTTCCTGGATCTCGCTCAGTAGACCAGGCTGGCCTTGAACTCACAGAGATCCGCTTGGCTCTGCCTCCAGAGTGCTGGGATTAAAGGCGTGCGCCACCACCGCCCGGCTATCAGGAATGTTTTAATCTTATTTTATTTTTATTTTTGTGTATGTGTGTGTATGCCTGCTTGTCTGTATATGAACCATGTGTGTGCAGTGCCTGTGGAGACCAGGAGAGGGTGTCAGATCCCCTGGGACTTGATCTACAGGCAGTTGTGAGCTACCCAGTGTGGGTGCTGGGAGCTGAACCCAGGTTCTGTGCAAGAGCAGCAAGTTCTCTTAACTGCAGAGCCTTCTCTCCAGCCCTGATAGCAGGAATGTTGCTTTGATAATCCAAAGTGAGAACACAAAACCGGCACTTTCACATCTCTAAAAGCACCCACGGTGGATTTCTTCAAAATCTCAACTCCATGATGGACTAGTATGGCCATTCTTCAAAATGTTAAAAACAGACTTCTCACATGATGCAGAAATTCAGCTTCTGGGTACACATTGGAAAGCACTAAAAACAGGGACATAAAGAAATGCTTGTGTGCCCTTGTTCTGAGCATCACTATTCAGAATAGGTGATATGGGGGTTTGTAGTAGAACAAAACAAAAGAGAAAGTGCCAGAGTACATTGCACATAGAGCCCATCTGAGTCCTGTAATACTGAGAGTCAACATTGGTTTTTAAATGTCTATCTCAGTTATAAACACGTACTGGTATGCAAAATGTGTTGTTGTGGGTAGTTTAAAAAGTGTGCAAAGTACTGTACAAGTTATAAAATCTGAAACACACCACAAAAAAGGGGTTTTCAAAATGACCACAAGACACAGTAACACACACACACACACACACACACACACACACACACACACACACACACACGGTGGGGTGTGGATAAGGAAAGCAGAGGGAGAGGGAGGGAAGGAAGTGTTTCCATTGCTCTACAATGCTATTTCTGTTTTGTTTCCTAAAAGTGTTGGCTACCCCCAGGTGAAAAGCTTGACTGCTGTCATGACCCCGTTGTTGAAAGACTGCTAACTTCGTTTCTTATTTTGTCAGATATGAGTGCCCTCTCTCCCTGCTGGCATGGATATATTTCCAGACATGCTCTATGGAGCCCTAAGCAGAGCCTGGTATCCCCAGTCTCATGGCTAATATAGAGCTCTGGCTTCCTGGGCTGATGGCTTTCTTTTCTTCCATAGGATGAGTTGTATGGAAACCTTGTCAGCAAGGTTACAAGGATGTGGTCTTCCCCACCCCCATGCACTAGATCTGGGGTACCATATACATACCTCGGAGACTTGGGGTCCCCGTCTTTGCACAAAAATGCCCGAGCATCTTCCATTGATCCACCCTGGTAAGTTAATATGGGGATTGGTGTCTTCAGAACACCTTGAGAATAAAGAAAAAGGGCAGCCACATCAGTGCTGGGGTTGCACTACGCTTGTGGAAAGCATCTTCGGACAGTAGTGCAATTATTATTGAGAGGTGTCCTTCCTAGAACACTTTGTTAGGATTAGAGGTTGGTAGGTTTACTTTTAGTCCTGACTACACTCCAGAGTTGGCAAGGGATGGAGGGTTAAAATGGACCAGTATAGACCTGGGGTATGTGATGTGTAAGATGCCCCATGAGACCGTGTCAATGGAAGATCAATTCTGGCCCACTGCCAGCAAGAGTGCCGTGTACTCATTTAGATGCCCACAGGACAGTGTGCCAGGCTCTTTACATGTATGCTCTCATCTAATTTTCATAATCCTATTCCATAAAGTGATTATTATTTCCAGTTTATAGAAGAGGAAAACTGACGCTCAGAGACACTAAGGAAGTTGGTCAGGGTCAGATAGAGTTGTTGGTATCACAACTCCAGGTCTGTCTTAGTCTAATTTCTGTTACTGTGATGAAACACCCTGACCAAAGGTGAAGAAAGGGTTAGTTCAGCTGACAGTGCTAGTCCACAGGCCAGCTTGATCTAGATAAGTCTCAATTGAGACTCCTTTGTCAGGTGACTCTAGGCTGTGGCAAAGTGACATTAAAACCAGCCATTAAGTTCCTACCCCCAGATCTTACCAGTTCCCTCTGCATTCAAGCATTCCTTCAGAGGAGACCAATAACAGCTGAAGTAGAGTCCAGAGACTCAGGTTAGGTTCTTGTATGGCAGTGGTTTACAAAGTGAAACTGATTCTTAAAACAATGTTTTATGATTACACAAATAATACACATTATGGTAGATTATGTGGAAAATATATACATATCCCCCAAATGAAATTCATTTGGTTTTCATGAATCTATCCCCCAGCAGTTTGGGGAAGGATCCTGGCTTATTCACGGGCCCAGGTTAAATCGTCAAGCAGAAGGGAGGATGGCCAACAGAGTACCCTGTACAGTGCCCCTGGACCCACGACTGAGAGGCATGTGACTCTGGCTAGGCCACATGAACTCTTGAGCACCTCCTCTGTGAAGTAATGGCCACCTGCTCACTTTGCTGGGGTGGCACTATGATGGCCTTGTTACCTGTCAGTTACCTGGCTGGGATCTGATGCAAAGTGGGTGCTAAGTAAAAGCACTCCTCGCTTCCCTGGCCGCACTGGGGAAGATTCTAGTCAGGGGAGTGGGCACCAGGGAGCCCGGGCAGGCACCTGAGCCACACGTCTGAGCAAGAACACACAAGACCTCTGTCGAGGTGGATCGGGAGACACCACTCCCTCCTGTGAGCTTCGGAGCACAATCCTTGCTGGGTTTGCGCCCAGGAGAGCGGAGAAAGGACTATGCCTTTTTTTCCCCTTCTAGGTCATTTCCTAGGCCTCAGCAAAAAGACTAAAGTAGTTTTTACAAACAAGTCCAGTTGCTTCATCCAAATGTAACAAAAGTTCTGCAGAATCCAATAAAGCAATGACGCAATGATGCCCTCCATGGCATGGTGCAGGCCAGACAGTTCCGAGTCCCTGAGAGCACCCAGCCGAGCTCTCAGGAGAGGAACAAGACATAGCTCATTCTCTCTCTCTCTCTCTCTCTCTCTCTCTCTCTCTCTCTCTCTCTCTCTCTCTCTCTCTCTGGAGAATAAATGCTAAACACAGCCCTGGTGAGTGTCACATGGCACCTGCAGTTGGCCCTGGAGCAGAGTTGACACGGTCGCCTGTCCCTCGGTTTCCTGTTCTGATCCGTTTAGGATTCCTTAATGTCTCCTTTCCTCTTGCCCTCTGGATGAGAGGCCACAGGGTGCAACCCTGGCTCCTTTGTCCCTGTTTATCCCCCCAGTGGTCTCCCTGAGAGCTTCCACTGCAGAATTCACCATGTGTGACTGGGCTCCGCTTCCTTCTTCATAGACCAGACACCTGCCTCTACTCTTAGAACAGTCTGGTTGCCCTGCAGCCAAGACCTGAGATGGGTGCAGATGGTTGCTTGGGAGACAGTACCGAGGAGCTGAGGGAAGGCACAGGGGATGCGAGGAGAGGCGTGTGAGTTTTCAGGGTCACTGTTTTAAAAACTGGCATCTCCTGTTCACTAAGATATGTGTATCTCCAAGGAGGCAGGGGACTTAGCCTCTAGATCCTGTCCCTAATAGGCTGAGGGTGTCATGGGGGGAATTACCCCTGCTGTCCTGGGTGGCATGGGTTCACATAGCTTTGATCCTTCAGGGCACTGACAGGTGGTGGGAACTGGTCACTGTGTGGACAACAGTGATTGGTTTGATCCAGGACTTCCAGGAACCTCAGTGTCTTTCTCTATAAAACGAGACCCCTGTTGCTCATAACAAAGCTGTTCTGAGCTTCAAGATAAAACACCTTGTCACAAGGACACATCCTAGGGCTGGGTACATGTCTGAAGGTCCAAAACATTGATTTCCTCAGGTCTCTGCCAATAAAGACCTGCTCACAGAAATGGCTTGAGCCCATGTCCTACTCACCTTCCTTAACGGCATCTTCAACAAGCCTTGTGTGCAAGTTCAAGGCTCTCCGGTCTACCACCAGGGAGGTCTCCTTCCCCAGAGCCTGCAGGAAGGCAGCTAAAGCAATGGCTCCTGGTGGGCCATCTGTCTCCTCTGGGGGCTCGTGATTGAAATGTGTGGGGAATCCAGTGGTGACTAGTACTGAGCGGGCATGGGACAGTGACAGAGCGGCCTGCAGAAGCTCATCCTTACGTAGCAGGTGCCCGATCCCTCGGTTACCTGAAATCAAAAAATAAAGCAAAATATTTAGATGATTGTGTTTAAGGTAGAAACACTGATAGTTTGGGCTGGTTTTGGTTCAGAAGTAGTCATATGGAGGGCTGTGGCAGACTGAAAGTGTTTATAAGGATGCATTCCCACCTCTGGTCTTTCTGCCTCCCACCTCTCTTTTAGCTAGGGTAGTCAGAAGACTGGCTCAGTCTCATGGAACTTGAGGAGACAGTGGCGCCCTGCTGAGCCTGGCTCTGTACTTCCCATGTGTACAACTGCCCTCTCTTGTCTGAAATGTTGATAGCTACAGCATGATATGATGGCAGAGTTTCTGGGCCCCCAAGAGGCTGGGTAGAGCAGTGCCCCTCTCTACTGATCCAGAACTCTCTGAAGACCTGCTGTGTGCTGTTACATGGAGGCAGCACAACCTTCTACAGCATTTGAACGTAGCCTGTTGAGGCTCATTTGTTAGAATAGTTTAGCAAAACCTAACAAATAGAAGAATGTTTAAAGAGGAAAGGAAATGGAAATGGTATGCATTCATTGGGGGGCTTCCCCACGAGCCCAAGACAAGGTCTGTGGTACAATTATTCCAGGAGACCGTAATACCAGAAAACACAGCAGAAGATGAGACCCAGAAAACCTTGAAAGGATTGAGAGTGAGTGAGTTAACCTAAGGCAACTGGAACTCTGTCTTGCTTGAGAGCCACTAAGAAGCCTTGGAGGATGCACCCTAGACCTGCCCTATCAGAGGACCAGAGACTACCCACTTGTTCACTGGCTTCTGTCCCCTGTTGGGGGGAACTTCATTGCACTCACTGGACTGTGCCTCCTATAATAGAGAGAGAGATAGACTGTCCTCTAGTGGAGGAGTCGAGCAAATGGGGAGCCATCCATCGCCTCTGTAGAGGAGCTCAGTCTCAGGCAACACAGATGAGGGGCAGCAGCTAGTGCTAAGGTTGGCCAGCCAGGCCCAGCTGAGCCACACCACTTCCTGACTCTTGTCCCTACTGTCATGCCTCTGTCCACCGTCATGTCTCTTCCCTACGAGTGTGACTCAGCATGTCCACCCCAGCTGAGCTGCCTCAGAGCAGGCCAAAGGGATGGGAAGGGGCA